>JABXWE010046246.1:0-12290 GCA_014611495.1 Limonius californicus
ATGTACTGAAATATGTAAAATCCAGGTTTGGAGAAAATAAAAAGTGCTCGCTTACATCCATATCATCATCAAAGAGTTCAAGCTCTTGGGAATGATTTTGAAGCTCGTTTATGATTTTGTAATTTGGTACGAAATAATCGAACCTACCGCTTATTTTATGGACCGATAAAGCTTCTTTCACCCGAGATGGTATCAATAATTATCATAATTTTCATGAATGGGCTGCAGAAATCCTCATTTAAGAAGACACTCACATCTTTAACATAGCTTTAGTGTTACTATTATAGCTGGTATTCTTAATGAACATTCGATTAAACCATTTTTGAACTGCTACACCGTTTCAATGGTGCAAATTACGAACACTCTTTACCCTTATTACTGGATGTGCCATTAAATAGTAGACTTGCAAAGTGGTATCAACACGATGGGGAACCAGCATATCAATGTCTTCGTGTTAGAGCTTGGCTTCACGCACATTTTCCGCAAAAATGGATTGTAGTAGGAGGACCCATCGTATCGCCACCGCTTTCGCCGGACCCGATTCCATTAGATTTTTATATATGGGGGACATGAAATAAATTGTTTATGCAACTGAAGTGCAGACGGTAGAAGAATTACGCCAAAGAATACAGCAGGCTGCCGATACTATTAGGAATAACCCAACAACCATATTAAGAACGCAACGATTTCTTCTGCGACGTGCGGCTTTGTGTATCGAACACAATGGAGATAATTAAGATCATTTCTTGTAAATAAAATAATAAAAATGTATTAAAAAAAGATTTATTTCGTAAAATTCGTTAAAGGTTACGTTAAGGAGATATGTTTATATGGACTTTTCGACTCTAAATAAGTTCTGGAATTCATCTTTGAAATATTTCCGGTACGTTTTGGGGTACCCTGTATAGGACCATCGCTATCTTCCAAATGGTTGGTCCAGTTTTGATGAAATTTGAACTCCAGGGAACAGCACAGTTACTGTGTTAAAAGTTTTTGTATTTCACAAATATATTTTTTGAAATCATCTCCGTGGATTTGGATAAATAAATAAACAAATTGCGCATGGGAAATGATTGCGGGTAAGAGGCCTTTCCAGCACCCGCAACCACTTTAACCTTCTTTAAGGTAGTTAGTGACGTGGCGCAGTAATCCAAGGGGACCGACCGCTCTAGCTACACTCCGGGGCACCAGGGTAGCAACATGTTAGCGTATGTTTTCGGCACTCATTCAAACGCGGATAGTTGCTTAACTGTGAATACTGTTTGACCAGTATTCGCAACTGTCCGCTACGCTATTCCTCCGATTTTGATGAAATTTTGTGATTTGAAAGAACAATAAAATAATATATTTATTTACAAAAGCCGTCTCTTGAAACCTTGGAGGAAATTTTTAATACCTTGTAATTTGAAAACCGTTTACTAACCGCAGAACGCTAACCTTGCAATGTGAATAAAACATTTTGAAAGTAAAACGCTTGTCAACGGAACACGACTAAAGACATAGCACTTTACAAAAATGACTAGAAATATTTTGATAAAATTATGTACCGTACCGTTATTTGTAACGAAAGCTCGTCTCTTTAATATTTAAACATTGATTTGAATGACCTGTTACTAAGAAACACTTAATCCAACTTGGATGCACTTAAGCATTAGAAATATCTTGTACCAAAAAAAAAATGGGAAGAAGCCAACTGCAAGAAAAAAATTGAGTTTAACGCCCCATTGCTTAATTGTTACTCTATAGACATAAACTTGAAATTGTTTAACAGATTTTCAATAAACAAATATAGCTTACAAATTTTTTCGATATTAATAAGATTGTTTTAAAAGTATAGTTTTTGAATACGGATTTTGATTAAATGTTATGACGTGATAGAGGTTTGAAAATTTTATTTGTAGGAACTAGTCTTCGAGGCCTTTTCAGTATTTTTGAAAATTTGTGTTTCATACCTTTTTGCTCTAAATCAGTTAAATCCAATTGGAATACTCCTAAAACATTTAATAAAATGCATAACACGGTAACAATAACAGCGTTTAAAACAAATTTATATTCAAAATAATAAAATGAAAACGGTTCTAAGGGTCTTAATTAAATTTTATAATTTGGTAAAAGGCTAAACGAGCACAAAAATTATTTTTTATTTCAGACAGAGGTTGGGCCTAGGGCTCTTTACGAATTTCACCAACACATCTCGTTTCTTTAAACTATTTAATAGATCTTAAGCGTTCGAATCACAATGTCTGTAAAATGTTTGATAATGTTACAACTGTAAAAAAGGCATCTTACCAAAAATGTTCAAAAAAAAGTATGCATTTTGTAATCAGCTATAATGATTTTAGTTAAATTTTGCGGGCCGACTTAAAGACGTGAAAAGCCTATACAATACCTTTTTTTATAAATAGAGTTTGTCATGAAATTCAACATATGTGGGCAAACAAACTGTTTCAGAGATAGAGGCGATTTTGTATTTTAATCAATAAACTGCAATAGTAGGCTTTGCATTTGCCATGAAACCTAAATTTAATTTATTATTATTTGTTTACTGTACATACTTGTGTCCCATACCATATCCAGCGCGTACAAGCCCTTACTGTTCCTGCTTATGTTTCAAGAATGGTATTTTTTAGATTCATATTGAGAAAAGTAGCAGAAAATCCAAAATTTGCTGGCAATATTTTATTTACCCACGAAGCTATTTATCTAGATAATAATGAAGTTTGGGCAGCCAAAAATCCTCACGCTGTTGTCGAGTATCGATTTTCGTTAAATGTTTGACTAGGTATTTTGGAAAATCGTCTGATAGGGCCTATATTTTTACGAAATTGTTTGACTGATGAACGGTACCTTGACTTTTTTAAATACACTTTACTCCCACTATTCGAGCACGTGCTCTTGAATTGTAGAATTCATCTGTGGGTTATACACAATAGGGCTCCTCCACATTTTTCAATCATTATAGGGGAACTCCTATAACCTATAACGGCAAGTGAATGGAGCCACTTAGATTCCCTGATTTTACCTCTCGTGACCGTTGTCGTTTGACTGGTAAACTGTACCTTGACTTCTTTAAATACACTTTACTCCCACTATTGGAGCAAGTGCCCTTGAATTGTAGAATTCATCTGTGGGTTATATACGATAGGGCTCCTCCACATTTTTCAATCATTATAGGGGAATTCCTGTAACCTATAACGGCAAATGAATGGGGCCACCTAGGTTCCCTGATTTAACCTCTCTAGAATTTTGTCGTTTGACTGGTAAACTGTACCTTGACTTCTTTAAATACACTTTACTCCCACTATTGGAACACGTACCTCTGACTAGTAGGATTCTTCTGTGATTTATACACGATGTGGCTTCTCCACTTTTTCAATCAATGTCTGAGAATAACAAACCTATAACGACAAATAGGGCCACCTAGATCCCCTGATTTTAACTCACAAGACTTTTTTGTTGGGAAAATATTATATTTATCTATCGGTTAGTGCCTTTACTGTTAATTTTTTCACAATAATGCAATTTATTGATTACAAAACCAAATTCCTTCTATATCTAAAACATTGGTTTGTGGACATGTTGATTCAGACTTTAGTAGTATTATAGGTAGGCGGATCAGGTATCCCACCTTTTTTAAACACCTTGTATATGTACGTTCATAAATAGGCAGGCGTTGACATTTCTGAAATTCCCTGTAACACCATGTTGTTAAACGTTCCATATTTAGGACATTTTGCAAGAACTCCGTCCTGTTAAATACTAAAATAGTCCAAAGTCACCAATTTCCCTAAATTCTCTAAAACGCAACTAATGGAATAGAATAAACAGCAGCATTTCTTTAGGTTAAATGTTTTAAGGTTCGATTTAAAGGTCGTTAAGGTAAAAAAATCGATTCCGTGCAATTCCAGGGTAAGGTCGCAGGTATAACCAGCAGAAGTGCTTTAAATGATGCCGGACAAAAAATGCCCTTGACGAGAGTTGCGCAACCTTGACTTACATCACTTAACTATTTATGGTGATGTTTTTTGCCAGCTGTGCTTGCTCTATTATTAAATGTGGTAATTGAGTGTCTGGCTTCATAAACAATTGCGGTTTCGTGTATTTCTGCGATTTGTTGCTCATTTAAAGTAGATTCTTCGTAATTTTGGATTCCTAGAAACGGCGAGCAATATCTAGTTGACCCTTCACGATACGCCCCTGACTTTCCGATAAGGTTCCACTTGAATCCTCTCCTTTCAGCCGGGAATGTTAATTGATACCACTTGCAGCGCGCTGCAGCAATTTTATTAACGACATGATGTAGTTTCAATTTGTAAGGTCACGTTTCAAAAATATAAGTCCAATCTGCGATGAGTGCGCTACCGAACGATTAGATAGCAACAATAGATATAGATATCACCCGCTTGAGGCTTATCAATAGTGTGCTGATAACACTAAAAATGTTGTTACGAATTTCCGTGGCACGTTCTGTTTGTTGATATACAATACGTGTGGTAGGTTTTTGTTGATATTTTAAACAATTCAGATTTAGCGTCGATTTTGGACTGAATTGCGCGGGTAAAATACATAAAATACGTTACATATCAATCGCATATTATGACTTGATAATTCCAGAGTAGTACTTTACCATCAACATTTTAAAACCAATTCTGAAACGAAATCTCGCGTTTAAAGACGAAATTCTGAATTTGAGGCCGAGATCTCAAATTTCAAATCAAATCACCATATTGCGAATCCTTCTCTTAAGTTCAAGTCGTGAATTTTGCTTCTGCCTATTTAAAAGTCGATATTTAAAAACGAGAACCCTAGCAAAATCCAGTGCTTAAGGTCACTATAACTAGCTTTAAGCAACTGTTTCAAGTTATTAAGTGGACTAACTTTAAGGCTTGAATTTAAAGTTAGAATTCTCATTTAGAAGTCTATAGATCAAGTTTTAAGACGAGTGAATTTGAAAATGAATCACAATCTGTCATTTTTTAAGTGGAAGTTGTACTCTTTAAGTTAAAATCTACAGTATTACATCCATAATTTGAATTTAAAGTCAGAATTTCCTCAAAATTATGAGTTTCGATCAAAATCCTGACGCAAATTTATGTTTCAAATGTATATTAGTACGTTTAAACAGCGATCGTCCGAGTTTTTCATAAAGATTGTATATTACATTACATCGAAATCTCAAATTTAAAGTCAGAATTGGAAGTTAATACAAAATAGTGAGTTAGAATCCAATATTTCTATTTTGAAATGAAATATTGACTTATAAGTCTTTATTAAATCCATCCTTTTGAAATTTTAATTTAAATTCAGAATACGAAACTTTCCTATGCAAAAACTAAGTAATTATATTAAACTTTTGAGTGTAAACTCTATCGTTCAAGATTGACATCTATACTCCACAAATTAATCAGAAATTCTAATAATTAATTTAAAATCTCTATTTAAAATTTCGATTTTGAAATCAAATCACAAGGCTTTGCGGCAAGGTTTCATGTTATTAGGTTCAAAGTTTCCATATTAAATGGAAATATTGTTTTAAAGTCAGAATTTCTAGGTTTAGTTGCATAATTAAAGCCAAAATCTCAAGTTTGAAGTCAAAATATGAAATTTAATCTCACAATGTGGAGTGTGAAACATCAAGTTTTAAGTTGAAATCTTGCGTTTATAATCGAAATTATAAAGGTGCGCTCTCAAGTTTTAATACACATTTTACATGATAAACGAATATCTAATAAATTAGATCGATTAAGTTTGAAGTCCCAATCGCTATTTGAAATTGAGTTCTTAAGTTTTTAGTGGACTTAGTAAATGATAAACGAACTCGAGAGAGTTTAAACTGAAAGTTACAAGTTTTATGTCAAAATCTCAAGTGCAATGTCAAGATTTTAAATCTAAGTATTAATCTCGAGATTTATATTGAAATCTTACCTTTTTAATCCAAAATATAAAGTTGAGATCACAATTTTGTTACCGGATTTTCCGGATTTTATATGGCAAACGAATACCTAATATATCAGATCAAGAACTTGAGTATGAACTCACAATCTCATTTTAAAATTGAGATCTTACGTTTTCAGTTGTTTTACTACATGCTGCGTCAGAAACGAAATCGAAGTCGAGAGTTTCAACTTAAAATTGCAACTTTTATGTCAAAATCTCAAGTTTAACGCCAAGGGTTTAAATAATTAAGTCTTCATCTCGGTTTTAAGTTGAACTCTTGCATTTTTATTAGATATAAGTTTGAAGACACAATCTCCATTATAAATTTGAGATTATACGTATTCAGTGGATTAGTAAACGCTGAACTAAAAACGAATCGAAGTCGAAAGTTTAAACTCAAAATTATAAGTTTTATGTCAAAATCTCAAGTTTAACGCCAAGAGTCTAATAAATCTAAATCTTTATCTTAGTTGAAAGATGAAATCTAAAATGTACAGTTAAGATCTCAAAATTTATTCCGAATTTTACGTGCTAAATGGAAATCGAATAAATGAGATCGAGAACTTGCCTTTGAAGTCGCAGTCTCCATTCTAAAATTAATATCTTACGTCTCCAGTTGTTCTAATAAACGTTGCTTTAAAAGCGAAATCAAAGTCGACAGTTTATACTCAAAAATGTGAGCTTGATGTTAAAATCTCGTATTTCACGTCAAGTTTGTAAATATCTAAGTCTTAATCTAGAGTTTTAAGCTGCAATCTTCCTTTTTTGGTAGATATGATAAAGTTAAGATCGTAAGTTTCGTTCCGAATTTTAAGTGCTAAATGAGGATCTAAAAAATCAGATCGCGAACTTAAGTTTAAAGACACAATTACAATTTTAAAACTCAAAATTGCAAGTTTGATGTCAAAATCTCAAGTTTATTGTCCAAAACCTAAATCTAAATATCAATTTTTAAATTGAGATCTAATAAATCTAATTTATTAGATCTACATTTTAAATTTGAAGTCGCAGTAACAATTCTAAAATTGAAATCTTACGTTTTTAGTCATTTTAATAATTTATGCTTAAAAAATGAAATCGAAATAGAGAGTTTTAACTTAATATTGTAAGTGTGATGTAAAAATCTTAAGCTTAATGTCGAAAACCTAAATCTTAGTGTAAATCTCATTTTTTAAGTTAAACTCTTGCGTTTCTAATCGGAATTATAAAGCTGACATCTCAAGCGTTTTTCCGAATTGTACATGATAAGTACAGATCTAATAAACTAGATCTAGAGCTTAAGTTTGAAGTCGTATTTTCCGGTCTAAAATTGCGATCTTACCTTTTCAGTCGTTTTAGTAAATGATGTATTAACAACGAGGTCGAAATCGAGATTTGAAACTCAAAATTGCAAGTTTAATATCAAAATCTCAAGTTTAATGTCGAAAACCTAAAGCTAAATGTCAATTTTTAAGTTGAACTGCTACTTTCTAATCGGAATTATAAAGCTGAGATCGCAAGTGTTATTCCGAATTGTATATGATAAGTAGAGATACAGATAATAAAATAGATCTAGAGCTTAAGTTTGAAGTCGCAGTCCCCACTCTAAAATTGAGATATTATCTTTTCAGTCGTTTTAGTAAATGATGTATTAACAACGAAATCGAAATCGACATTTTAAACTCAAAGTTGCCAGCTTGATGTCAGAATCTCAAGTTTAATGTCAAACACCTAAATCTAAATATCAAGTTTTAAGTTGAACTTCAAAGTTCTAATCGGAACTATAAAGCTGAAATCTCAAGTTTTATTCCGAATTGTATATGCTAAGTAGAGATCTAAGAAAGTAGACCTGGAGCCTAAGTTTGAAGTCGCAGTCTCCAGTCTAAACATGAGATCTTATCTTTTCAGTCGTTTTAGTAAATAAAATATTAACAACGAGATCGAAATGGACATTTTAAACTCAAAATTGCAATTTTTATGTCAAAATCTCAAGTTTAATGTCAAAAACCTAAACCTAAATGTCAATTTTTAAGTTGAACTTCAACATTCTAATCGGAATTATAAAGCTGAGATCTCAAGTGTTATTCCGAATTGTATATGATAAGTAGAGATCTAAGAAGGTAGACCTGGAGCCTAAGTTTGAAGTCGCAGTCTCCAGTCTAAACTTGAGATCTTATCTTTTCAGTTGTTTTAGTAAATAAAATATTAACAATGAGATCGAAATCGACATTTTAAACTCAAAGTTCGCCAGCTTGATGTCAGAATCTCAAGTTTAATGTCAAACACCTAAATCTAAATATCAAGTTTTAAGTTGAACTTCACAGTTCTAATCGGAATTATAAAGCTGAAATCTCAAGTTTTATTCCGAATTGTATATGCTAAGTAGAGATCTAAGAAAGTAGATCTGGAGCCTAAGTTTGAAGTCGCAGTCTCCAGTCTAAACTTGAGATCTTATATTTTCAGTCGTTTTAGTAAATAAAATATTAACAACGAGATCGAAATGGACATTTTAAACTCAAAATTGCAATTTTTATGTCAAAATCTCAAGTTTAATGTCAAAAACCTAAATCTAAATGTCAATTTTTAAGTTGAACTTTAACATTCTAATCGGAATTATAAAGCTGAGATCTCAAGTGTTATTCCGAATTGTATATGATAAGTAGAGATCTAAGAAAGTAAACCTGGAGCCTAAGTTTGAAGTCGCAGTCTCCAGTCTAAACTTGAGATCTTATATTTTCAGTCGTTTTAGTAAATAAAATATTAACAACGAGATCGAAATGGACATTTTAAACTCAAAATTGCAATTTTTATGTCAAAATCTCAAGTTTAATGTCAAAAACCTAAATCTAAATGTCAATTTTTAAGTTGAACTTTAACATTCTAATCGGAATTATAAAGCTGAGATCTCAAGTGTTATTCCGAATTGTATATGATAAGTAGAGATCTAAGAAAGTAAACCTGGAGCCTAAGTTTGAAGTCGCAGTCTCCAGTCTAAACTTGAGATCTTATATTTTCAGTCGTTTTAGTAAATAAAATATTAACAACGAGATCGAAATGGACATTTTAAACTCAAAATTGCAATTTTTATGTCAAAATCTCAAGTTTAATGTCAAAAACCTAAATCTAAATGTCAATTTTTAAGTTGAACTTTAACATTCTAATCGGAATTATAAAGCTGAGATCTCAAGTGTTATTCCGAATTGTATATGATAAGTAGAGATCTAAGAAAGTAAACCTGGAGCCTAAGTTTGAAGTCGCAGTCTCCAGTCTAAACTTGAGATCTTATATTTTCAGTCGTTTTAGTATATAAAATATTAACAATGAGATCGAAATCGACATTTTAAACTCAAAGTTCGCCAGCTTAATGTCAAAATCTCCAGTTTAATGTCAAACACCTAAATCTGAATGTCAATTTTTAAGTTGAACTTTAACATTCTAATCGGAATTATAAAGCTGAGATCTCAAGTGTTATTCCGAATTGTATATGATAAGTAGAGATCTAAGAAAGTAGACCTGGAGCCTAAGTTTGAAATCGCAGTCTCCAGTCTAAACTTGAGATCTTATCTTTTCAGTCGTTTTAGTATATAAAATATTAACAATGAGATCGAAATCGACATTTTAAACTCAAAGTTGCCAACTTGATGTCAAAATCTCAAGAGTAATGTCAAACACCTAAATCTAAATGTCAATTTTTAAGTTGAACTTCAAAGTTCTAATCGAAATTATAAAGCTGAAATCTCAAGTTTTATTCCGAATTGTAAATGATAAGTAGAGATCTAACAAAGTAGACCTAGAGCTTAAGTTTGAAGTCGCAGTGTCCAGTCTAAAATTGAGATCTTATCTTTTCAGTCGTTTTCGTTAATAATGTATGAACAACGAGATCGAAATCGAGATTTTAAACTCAAAATTGCAAGTTTGATGTTAAAAAGCTAAATCTTAATTTCAATTTTTAAGTTGAACTTCCACTTTCTAATCGAAATTATAAAGCTGAGATCTTAAGCGTTATTCCGAATTATACATGAGAAGTAGATCTCTAATAAGTTTGAAGTAAAAATCTGAAGTTTAACGTCAACACTGTGAATTAAGCAGTGACCTCGAGTTCTTGGTTAAAATCTTGGGATTCTAATCGAATTTATAAAGTTGAGATGTTAAGATTAATTTCGCATTTTATGTGGTAAACGGAGATCTAATAAATTAGATCGAGAACTTGAGTTTTAAGTCCATTCCAAAATTGAGATCTTACGATTTCAGTTGTTTCACTTAATGTTTCATTAAAAATGAAATTGAAGTCTAGAGGTTTAAACTCAAAATTGTATCTTTGAAGTCAATATCTCAAGTTTAACAGCAAGAGTGTAAATCAGATCTACAGCTGGAGCTAGAGTCGAAGTCTCCATTTTAAAATTAAGATTTTACGTTTTCAGTTGTTTGAATCAATGAGGTATTAAAAATGAGATCCAGGTCGAAATAATCGCAGTTTCCTGCTTCAATATCATCGCTATTTCCGTCAGAATTTATTTTGAAAACGCAAAGAGCAACGTCTTACCCTGAAAAACCACTTACGTGCTCCTAAAAAAAATTAAAACGCACATGAAAAGAGTGGAGTTCCACGTTTAATTTATCTTGAATTTAGGGTACATTTTTCTTCTGTTTTGATACACAAAAGAATGCGGAATTCACAAGTAAAAATAAATTTTAACTCTAAAAGCTTCAAATATTTTGGTCAACATGTTATTCTTATTTGATTTTCGTTGATAGGCCAATATGTTAAATGCCGAATTTCAAATAAAAAATTGTTTCTAGTAGTACTATTGCTAGCAACCAGTGTCCTTCGGCCAATTCAAATGGCTCTAAAATATATAAATCAGAAACAAATTCTGAGCCAAACGGAAACGTATGACAACTTATAAATACAATCTAAACTTAACCTTAAGTTGGAATATTTAACGAGACTGTTTTTCATATGTAAATGCGCAATAATGTAGATTGTATTATCTAGTAAAACTTTATGCCAATTATTCGGTCAGCAGTGTCAAACTTGCGCAATCTTTATTTTGCAATACTTTCAAAAACAGCTGTTTTGAATTGCACTTTTCAACGTAGGAATAGAATACATAATTTAGTTTCGTTGTTTGGACGGTAAAAGCTTCTGTGCCAAATAAATAAATAAAAAAATAATGAACGAGGATTATTTTTAGTCCGTCGTCTTATCTATTTTCTACATTTCTAATTTTACCAAGATTAAGTTGACGAAGTTAGTCGTCTAATAATAACAATTAGATAACAACTATTTCGGACACTTCAGAGTTATTTAATAGGAGTGATAACTGATAAGCGATAAGGTTGCTGTTTGTGAAAAATACAATTTATTTTCTTTGATGATTCAGTCATTTTACCGCTTAAATTATCTTAGTAATAAAAGATGATTCCATAAACCAGTTTGTTTATTTTTGAACCGTGAATGTTATCTACAGAGTGTTCACTTAGACAGTCGTTGAAATTTCGCATACTGTAAATATAGAGTTTGTTCAATTGCAAAAACATTTTATATTACCATGTGTTTTGGTGATAATATCGTTGTAAATGAACGCATGAAGCTGTCAAGTCAAGTGGCCCGGCCCACTATACCCTAACATCAATTGATGTTAACCCGCAGAAAATATGATTTATGATATCTAGAAGATTCGTATCTCGTTTTTAAATATATCAATAGAGTTCTCGCCTTTCAAAGTCGAAATTTCGCCTATGCTATCGAGATCAAAATTCAATTGGATATTTTAACATCATACTCAAATTTAAAATAACACTTTTGATGATAAAATCAACCAATGTAGATTTTAAATGTCTAGAGGCTAAAACCACTATACTCGATATTTTGACTTCAAACTTTCTATATGTCGATTTCAAGCGTCGATTGCTGAAATTTTAAACTAGGTGTCTAGATTTTGCATTCAAGCTATATTTCTAGAGACAACATTATGCCCATACTGTCGAGGTTTTAACTTTAGTACCGAGACGCTGAATTTGAACTTGGTATTATAATTTAAAAATCCAAATTAGACTCGAGATATCGACATTCAACTCGAAATGTCTTGATTTCAAATGTTAGAATTGAATTCTCTTCTTGAAGGTCGAAACTGTGGCTTCGGTATCACAATTTGTAATTAGTTTGGATATTTCGGCTTATATATAACTGTATAGTCAAACTTTTAACTTTAAACCCAAGTCGTTTCGATTTTTTTAATATCGTCTACAATATGGTAGTCTTTATTTTATACTAGCTTTTGAATTCAAGGTATCTTTCTATAGGCAAAATGTCTCCCTTACTGTCAAGGTTTCAACTGTAGTATCGAGATTTCGAATTTGATTAAAAAATC
>JABXWE010046247.1:0-14347 GCA_014611495.1 Limonius californicus
AGGTCGTTTTTTAAACAAAACATTACTTTATGTCAACAAGTATTGTTTTGAAAATGATGTTTGTAAGAACGTCATTATTCCAAGATAACTAGATGTATGTGTACAAAAATTTTTCGCCAATACTGCTAAATGAAGCAATTTTAGTTTAATTATTTTAATCAAGAATGGTGCGTCTGACGAGAAAAATGCAAGAGACCGTTTTCATGTAGAATTGACCAGGCTAAACAGAAAAAATATCCACATGAAAAAATATCATTGGCGTACCACTTTTTTTGTAAAAAATATCAGGGGACATGTTTGCAGGGACGCCACTGGTGGAGCAATAGAATAACTTTTCTAACTAAAATATGTGATTTTATATCCTATTAACACATACCAAAATTGAAAATAATATCTAAAGTAGTTTCGGAAATAATAAAAAATAACGCTTAAAAAAAATTTTATCAACACCGTGTAGCAGAAAATTTAAGCCGTTGCGGACATATGTTCATATGAACTTTTCTTCTTAAAATGACCTGAGGAATCACACCCTGAAATATTAGCACGTCATTAAGGAACACCCTGTATATATTACTTGTAGTGTTTGACTACTATAAGCATTACTTCTAAGTCCAGTCTTAGCTCGAATTTCGGGATATGAGTCTCCTATTAAAAGTGGTCTATTTTGAATCCCCAATATATCCTATAAATTTCTAACACGTATTCATTGTCCTTCTATGTAATTACCTAAACGCTTGACGACTTTTTCGAAACAATTTTGTTTCACTGGCAATATTAGTATTTTTTTTTATACCAAACCATCAACATAAAAGAGAAAAAAATAATTTAGATATTACCTCTCAATACATTAAAAAAGGTGTATGTTGTAGGTATATTAAACAGAAATGAAAATACAGCATGTACATTAATAATCCTTCTTCAACTAGCATATCTTAATAACAATGAAGACGTACATGCTTATAATAATAAAACCCTCCTTGATTATACTACGCTGTACATCAGTTTAAAAATGTTTCGAAGTAATCTTTTTAGTCCACATAAGAACAATCAGCATTAAAAGACGAATTAATTGGCACAGTATCAAAACCACACGAAAACTGTTATTAACGTCACTATAACGACAATATTAAATTATGATTTTAATGAAATATTGTACCGTTTTAATTAAATGTTTACTAGTTCAATATGATATCAGCTACAAATATATTATTTGTACCAACAGTTTGCATCAGAACTATTCGTCACCATTCAACAGTACTATTTGTTTAACAGCTGACCAACAATGAAGAAAACATTATATCAACAAATTCCTCTAAAATGTAAACTTGTGTTTGACCAAAATCTCAGAAAAATTTTATACTTATGCTAAATAATTGCCATTTTAGTTGGAAAAGTCTCTTAAATTTATTTTATTCGTATTTTTTGTGGTTTCTTTAGTAAAATATAAAGAAACACAATTTAAATAATATTAAAGTAATCTTCATTTACTTTAATACATTTAATGCAACATTCTACAAGTTTGTGAAAACAGTAGAAAAAAGCGTTCTAAAAACTGCTTTTAATTCGACGGTCACTTTTTTCTTAAGAACTCCTACGTCCTGCAATTATTTTCCCTTGAAAATCGTTTTCACTTTCAGGAAATTCAGGAAAATTGATTTTCGTAGCACCGTGTTTTGTGGAAAATTATTTCTCTAGCAGTGCAGAATAGGCAGGTGCTTTGTAATGCAACAAGAACCAACTACCCTTTTCCGAAATTCTGGTCGCATTCGGGAAATGCGCTGCCAATCTTTTTATCACTTCAATGTAGAATGTATTTTTTGCTGTTTATCATTTAGGCATAAATTCTGTGTGACCCTAATCAACAACAAAATTCAATATTTATGCGTTGTTCCATGAAAACTGACACAAACACGACATATACGTGCAGAAAGTAACGGATTCCGATCTTCGCTTAACAACCCTCCCTTGATAAAACTGTGAACTATTATAAGCAGCTCTGCTATTATTTTAATTTTAACAGGACTACAGTGATAATCCTAAAATTACATTGTGAACCTAACGGCATAATGACTTTTGCCTACATTTTATTACATTTTTTCATACCAGAAGAAGAAATATTAATATTTAATGTAAATAAAGAACTTCTTTACGATGCGTTGAACATACCACATTCTTTTCTTTACAGTAAAAACAAAATTAGAACATAGCATAACCTTAAAATTAGTTTACGAACATATTAAGCAAGTAAGCACAGACAACCAGATTGCGTTTGCGTTAAAGAACTACAGTTACCGCAAACATGTTCTCTCCTATAAAAAAACTATGGTTTGTACAGTAGCTTTCAATAAGTTTACAAATTTTCGGATAGGCGCTTTAAACAGCTAAAACGATGAAAATTGAGTAATTTTAGGATTAAATACTCTTAGAATATGTGAGTAAGGGAAAGCCATATTCAATATTTAGGAAATATTAAAGAAATTTCAATGTTAGGTTTGACCTTACTGGGGGCGAATAAAAGCTATTGAATTTTTAATTTAAATACGGTTGCAGCTCTTCTACATTTCATGTATGCAGTTCCTGGGTAAACAAACAGCGGATTCGAACAGAACTCACTAGCGGCAACAGGCAGGTGACGTGCAACAGATAATACAACACGGACTTACTGAACTATCAAGAAATGTTGGGCAGTAGTACTCACTGGGGGTCCTCCAGCCCCCTACAGCTGAATTGAAATTCAAACAGGATACGGATGCTCATCTGCCGGCTAGCTGCTGTGGCCGCAGCCGTTCGTAATCGTACAGTAATTACGACAAATTATGCATATCTTCTGGTGCACCAATCCTCGAGAGGGATCCAGGCTATGGACCAAGTCCATAGCCAGTCTCTCTATTATTCGCAGAAGTCGAGGGGGGCATGCGAAAGGGAGAGTATAATTAGTGTCCAGACCTCCGCGTAAAAGTCAGTCGATGCCATCCTGACATCAATGTTGCATTCATAATAATAATAATAATAATAATAATAGTTCGACGTAGGCACATTTATGATGTAACCTCTTTCTTTTTCATTCATTTACACTACCCCTCCCCCCGGAACCGCTTTTGCATTACTTTAGGGGGTGCAGGCGTTCCTTATACACTAACCATTCATGCAACATGCACCTTAAATTTAACTAAGCGAAATGCGGTCGCCCCAGTCAGGATTCGAAAGCTCAACCTATCGGACCGACTTTCGCTGTAACCTCGAGTGGCAGCGCGTATCCGCACTGCTCCACCGAGGTCGCTACGATGTAACCTCTGCCGACTGACTGCCTCCCGAATGATTGCTAGGGTAATAATGATAGTCATGCCACACACACTATCTACTCATATAGCTACCCATATTCACTAAGCAACTGTTTCCAACAACTACTTACATGGACACACTAATATTGTATAACAACCATAAGACCCAATGCTTGTAAACCACATACATATAATTCCAAGTAGATAATACGTAGCCATTTGGATGAACACTTATGACATTTCAGCGGATATAAATCATATATAATACTGAGTATATAATACGTTACCATTCGGGTAAATCCACATAACACTTCATGGGTTATAAACCATATTGTATAATACTAAGCAGATAATACGTAACCATTCGGGTAAACATATATAACACTTCATGGGATATAAACCATATATAATAATAAGTGGACCATAACCTAGCCAGGGATGCCACTGCTTATATCAGCTGACACTGCCATCGCAGCCCATCTTTATATATAATCACAAACGTGGTAACATTAATTTCGCACCTGGCCTCAGGTTGGAGGATATTCGTATAGAAATTAGACAATAAATTTGTCGGTTGATGCAAATTCATCTCATACATAACAATGCTAGCATTTTTCGTTGATACATATATATTGTTAGACATAACACAAAAAGATTCTTTATTACCTAAACTTAGGAATTTGTATTTCGAACTGT
This sequence comes from Limonius californicus, assembly GCA_014611495.1. Taxonomy (NCBI): domain Eukaryota; kingdom Metazoa; phylum Arthropoda; class Insecta; order Coleoptera; family Elateridae; genus Limonius; species Limonius californicus. The sequence continues at coordinate 3,978 of JABXWE010046247.1, forward strand.
TTACAATTACAATGAGTACCTGTGCTTACCCATATTCAAGTATTGCATCACAATTTTTAAAGTATAAATGGAAAATAAAATATAATAAAATAAAATCAATGTCATATTTTATTAAATACATCCCACTATGAGATCTCAGGACTTCAACGAATTTATGGAAAATAAAGTTCAATATTTGTTTAGTAATTAATATTAATTCGCTTTATGGGCATTTACAGAGCCACAAATTTCTGCACATATGTATCTAAAGAGAACAGCGAATCCATCGGGTTGAGGCTCGTACGGTCTTATATTATCTTTATCATCCACGGATGTGCCAATTTAAAATAAAAAAGTAAGGTTTGGCCCAAACGAATTACCAAAAATTATTTCTGGTAAATGTTTATCTAACGTTAATAATACAGTAAGGTTTGAAGAAGTACGCACTAAGTGGACATTTTGTATACAATAGTATAGTTTAAGTTAAGCTAATCTCATTCACAAATACGCTGGTTTTATACCTTTGTCTAAAAAGTTAACAACTATAAGACACGTATCGAGTTATTTGCAGGTTATAATAAGTTAAATTTTATGGGTCCATATATTATTTCAATGTCACTAGGAAAAAACAATAATTATAATGTTGACACGCACATGCAGTTTAGATTCAGTCATCAATTTATCACCTGCTGACAAGTGTCGGCGAGTGTCTTTAAAATTAAATAGGTATATTACTTCTTAATTTGTCAAATTACAATGTAAATGAACAATACAAATTTTAATTAATTGGGAATTCCAAGTACGCAATAAGCTTTTACTTAGTTAATTAATTACTATCAAATTCAGGTTTGCACTAATTGAATGAATGGCGTTAAATTTTGCAGATGTCTAATTTTGTGTTAATATATTTTATGTATTTTTTCTAGTTTATTTAGGAATTTACAATCTACTCTGTAAGAGTATTAAGCAAATGTGTTGTGTGAATACCGGACTATGCAGGAGGTAAACATACATCCATGTACTTCGTATATAATTCACTTAATATACAAAGTGAGTTTTTGTTTGTTACATAATAACTCAAATGCTCTCTTCAGTCTTCTAGGAATTTAATGTAATGCAAGGAAACTGGTTTGGATGTCCATGAGTTTTTCCGTGGTAGTTGACTGAATATCTATGTATTTCTTCTTCGACGAATGGTACTACATGGTCTTCGTGGATGGTCTGATTAGTGGTGTGTTCACCAGTGTACGTAGGACCTTAGACTGGAACCTCTGAATTATGATTAATGTTAGATTTCTTAGAGCAGGAGGCCGTAGCTCCAGATTGGCTCTAATATAATTTTGTATAATAGAAATTTATTACGAACTGATGGTGAGGATCTTCTGCCAAGCAACCAGTACATCTGTTTAAGTTTGAGGTTTAACTGTTTTCTTTTTGTGTGTAAGTGCTTCCTCCAGGTTAAGCGCTGATCCAGATGCAGTCCTAAATACTTTGCTTCTGTTTTCACTGGTATGGACATACCATCGATGTTGACTGACGGCAATCAATTTGTTGTCTGTCTCTGGTATATATGGTTATGCAACAGGCCAGTATGCCAAACTTTGCCGATAGCCTGTGATATGTCTATGAAGATTGCCGTGCAATATTTATTTTCTTCTAAACTCATCAATATTATTTACAATTCTGTTTGTTTGGTTGAGTGGCTTCCGCGGAATACCAATTGAACACGGGGTAGTAGTGTTAAAAAGTTAAAATCTTTTCGCATTCTTTGCAGTAGCAGTTTTCGAATACCTTACATATGATGGGAAGTAGACTAATCGGTCTATAGGATGTTCTCTCCTATGGAGGCTTTCCTGAATATATATTTCCAAAGAAGGGGGTAGTAAGCAATGCTAAACATGTTGAATATTGTAGTTATCAGTACTACAACTTTTTTGGCAGCATAATCAATATTTTGCCCGTTATTAAGTTGAATCCGGGGGGTTTAAACTGATGCAATTTAATCTAGAATTTGAAATATTTACAATTTAAATTAGAACTGAGGTGATCTATGAAAATGCATAATAGTTGAGTTGCAAACACACGCACACACACATAAACTTATCATCGCCCTTGTATAAAACTGTATGTATAAATTTGGTCAACTACAACTCCTTGCAATAACGAAAGCTGTGATGTTATGGATAATGCGGGTGGTAGATGTGAACAAAACCGAAAGTTGTGGCAAGACAGGAATTGTGCCCAAGCATGATTGTAGAAGATACATTTGCAAGGCAATTATCCACAGTGGAAATTGTTTCCAAATCCCATTATCATCAGGCCGTCTAATACAGGCACTACTGGAGTTATAACCAAAGTTGGTGGAAGTTGTGGTTAAAGCGGAAATTGCGGCCAACACTGACGATGAAAATTGTGTATACTCACAAAGTAGAAATTATGGACCGTAGAAGTTATAAATAAATACACTTACCTAAGAATTATGAACGGTAAAAGTGGTGTCTAGGTCTATTGTAATCGTGACGCCTGCTATTAGTACTGGTAGAAGTTGTGACTAATTTCTGTAGAAGTTGTGGTCAAGACGGAAATTGCTGCCGAAAATGACCATGAAAATTGTCGATTCTTTCCAAGCAGAAATTGTAGACAGTGAAAGTTATAAATACTCTTGGATAAAGGTTATGGACAATGGATGTTGCCTGCAAGCCTCATTGTCATCAGGGGGTCTACTATAAATACTGATGGGAGTAATAACCACTGTTAGTAGTAAGAGTAAGTAGAAATTGTGGCCAAAACCGACGTTAAAGGTTGTTAGTACTGTTGAGGTAGAAGTTATAGTGAAAGTTATGATTGCTCTTTAATAATAGTTATGGATAGTGGAACAAGTCTATACATCCTATTCTCATCAGGGCTTCTACTACGAGTACTGGTAGGAGTTATGACCAATGTCAGTTGTATTTAAGTCGAAAATTACGTCCAAAACAGATGATGAAAATTGTGTATACTCTCAAGGTAGAAATTATGGTCTGTGTAAATTAGAACCATCCTTAGACAACAATTATGGATGGTGGAAGTTATGCCTAGGTCTATTGTAATCCTCGCGGCTGCTATGAGTACTAGTTGAAGTTGTGACTAATTTTGGTGGAAGTTGTAGATAAGACGAAAATTGCGACCGACACCGACGATGCAAATTGACGATACTCTCAAGATAGATATTTTGGGCGGTGGAAGTTACGATTACCCTTAAATAAGAATCATAGACAGTGGAAGTAGTAACATAACTCTCACCAGTACCTCAACCGCCTGCAGTGGTCAACGGTGAGAGTTATCGCTAATATTGACAAAAGTTGTAGACAAGACGGAAATAAATTGCGACCAAAACCGACGATACAAGTTGGCGTTACTGTCAAGATAGATACTGTGGACGGTGGAAGTTACGATTACCCTTAAGTAAGAATCATAGACAGTCAAGTAGTAACATAACTCCCACCAGTACCTCAACCGCCTGCTGTGGTCAAAGGTGAGAGTTATCGCTAATATTGACAGAAGTTGTAGACAAGACGGAAATAAATTGCGACCAAAACCGACGATACAAGTTGGCGATACTGTCAAGATAGATACTGTGGACGGTGGAAGTTACGATTACCCTTAAGTAAGAATCATAGACAGTGGAAGTAGTAACATAACTCCCACCAGTACCTCAACCGCCTGATGTAGTCAACGGTGAGAGTTATCGCTAATATTGACAGAAGTTGTAGACAAGACGGAAATAAATTGCCACCAAAATCGACGATACAAGTTGGCGATAGTGTCAAGATAGATACTGTGGACGGTGGAAGTTACGATTACCCTTAAGTAAGAATCATAGACAGTGGAAGTAGTAACATAACTCCCACCAGTACCTCAACCGCCTGCTGTGATCAACGGTGAGAGTTATCGCTAATATTGACAGAAGTTGTAGTTAAGACGGAAATAAATTGCCACCAAAACTGACGATACAAGTTGGCGATACTGTCAAGATAGATACTGTGGACGGTGGAAGTTACGATTACCCTTAAGTAAGAATCATAGACAGTGGAAGTAGTAACATAACTCCCACCAGTACCTCAACCGCCTGCTGTGGTCAACGGTGGAGTTATCGCTATATTGACAGAAGATGTAGACAAGAACGGAAATAAATTGCGACCAAAACCGACGATACAAGTTGGCGTTACTGTCAAGATAGATACTGTGGACGGTGGAAGTTACGATTACCCTTAAGTAAGAATCATAGACAGTGGAAGTAGTAACATAACTCCCACCAGTACCTCAACCGCCTGCTGTGGTCAAAGGTGAGAGTTATCGCTAATATTGACAGAAGTTGTAGACAAGACTGAAATAAATTGCGACCAAAACCGACGATGCAAGTTGGCGATACTGTCAAGATAGATATTGTGGACGGTGGAAGTTACGATTACCCTTAAGTAAGAATCATAGACAGTGGAAGTAGTAACATAACATAACTCCACAGTACCTTCATACCAGCCCTGCTGTGGTCACGTGAGAGTTATGCTATATGACAGAAGTATGTTAGACAAGACGGATAAATTGCGAAAACCGACGATGCCAGTTGGCGATACTGTCAAGATAGATATTGTGGACGGTGGAAGTTACGATTACCCTTAAGTAAGAATCATAGACAGTGGAAGTAGTAACATAACTCCCACCAGTACCTCAACCGCCTGCTGTGGTCAACGGTGAGAGTTATCGCTAATATTGACAGAAGTTGTAGACAGACGGAAATTATTGCGACCAAAACCGACGATGCAAGTTGGCGATACTGTCAAGATAGATATTGTGGACGGTGGAAGTTACGATTACCCTTAAGTAAGAATCATAGACAGTGGAAGTAGTAACATAACTCCCACCAGTACCTCAACCGCCTGCTGTGGTCAACGGTGAGAGTTATCGCTAATATTGACAGAAGTTGTAGACAAGACGGAAATAAATTGCGACCAAAACCGACGATGCCAGTTGGCGATACTGTCAAGATAGATATTGTGGACGGTGGAAGTTACGATTACCCTTAAGTAAGAATCATAGACAGTGGAAGTAGTAACATAACTCCCACCAGTACCTCAACCGCCTGCTGTGGTCAACGGTGAGAGTTATCGCTAATATTGACAGAAGTTGTAGCAGCGGAAATAAATTGCGACCAAAACCGACGATGCAAGTTGGCGATACTGTCAAGATAGATATTGTGGACGGTGGAAGTTACGATTACCCTTAAGTAAGAATCATAGACAGTGGAAGTAGTAACATAACTCCCACCAGTACCTCAACCGCCTGCTGTGGTCAACGGTGAGAGTTATCGCTAATATTGACAGAAGTTGTAGACAAGACGGAAATAAATTGCGAGCAAAACCGACGATAAAAGTTGGCGATACTGTCAAAATAGATACTGTGGACGGTGGAAGTTACGATTACCCTTAAGTTAGAATCATAGACAGTGGAAGTAGTAACATAACTCCCACCAGTACCTCAACCGCCTGCTGTGGTCAACGGTGAGAGTTATCGCTAATATTGACAGAAGTTGTAGACAAAACGAAAATAAATTACGACCAAAACCGACGATGCAAGTTGGCGATACTGTCAAGATAGATACTGTGGACGGTGGAAGTTACGATTACCCTTAAGTAAGAATCATAGACAATGGAAGTAGTAACATAACTCCTACCAGTACCTCAACCGCCTGCTGTGGTCAACGGTGAGAGTTATCGCTAATATTGACAGAAGTTGTAGACAAGACGGAAATAAATTGCCACCAAAACCGACGATACAAGTTTGCGATACTGTCAAGATAGATACTGTGGACGGTGGAAGTTACGATTACCCTTAAGTAAGAATCATACACAGTGGAAGTAGTAACATAAGTCCCACCAGTACCTCAACCGCCTGCTTTGGTCAACGGTGAGAGGTATCGCTAATATTGACAGAAGTTGTAGACAAAACGGAAATAAATTGCAACCAAACCGACGATGATAGTGGTGATACTCTCAAGGTAGATATTGTGGATAGTGGAAGTTATGATTACTCTTGGGTAGAAAGCACGGACCTGAAAGTTGTAACATAGCTTCCACCAGTACCTATACCACCTGCCGTGGTTACTGGTGGAAGTTATCAGTAATGCTGGTAAAAGTTGTGGCCAAGGCGAACCAAAAACGAGGGTAGAAATTGTGAATATCTCGAGTTAGAAACTGAACACAGTGGAAGCGATTTCCAGACCTTCTTCTGTTATTAATGCACTCGTGTAGGAGTTTCATAAAAGCTGCTTGTGTTCCGTGTGATAATAATATCTCTTGTGGCTACTAATGAAAGTTACGACAATGTAGGTGGAAATTGTGATCAGGTCATATATTGACACTAAATTCAACGATGAATATTATTCATACTCTCAAGGCAGAAATTTCAGGCAGTGAAAATTATGAGTACCCTGGGATAGAAGTTATACACAGTGGAAATTGTGTCCAGCTCCTGATGTGACACACATTATAGCCAAAGGCTACGGTGAGAGTTGTATTCTCTTCAGATGGAAACTTGGGGAAGATGTTTCCAAATCTCTTTCTGTTATAGGTGTTCTTGGATAGGAATGACAGGCAGTGCAAGTTATGTCCAAATCTCCTTGACTCCACATCCCGTTGTTACCATAGTGTTAGATGACATTTGTGGAAGTAGTCAAACTTTTAAAAATGTTGATTATCATAAAGTTCGTTTGCTTCATGAGATTATACCCTTTATAGGTGACAAATATTGGAACATCTTCTAAACAGAAACTCTAACATAGGATAACGTGCTTTTTTAAAGATGTATGTAGACTTTTCATAAAAAGTATAAATCGATGTAGAAAGAAAAATAGGTGTGAATGCTATTCAAACAAATCTACTAGCGCTAGCGTCTTAAATTCGTAACAGTAGACACTGCAATTCACGAAGTTGACTTTTATCAAGGTTTAACATAACTTCTTTCACGTATTGTTCATCTTATGTATTATGTACCTACTACAGTTATTAATAATATTGCTGTCTTTTGTGATCGAAAAGCTCTGTAAATGCATTGCGCCATCACTGATCTTCTCTTATGCTGCTTCTGCAAAATAAATGAAATGAAAAGTTATGTCGTGAAGTAACTCCAAGCAATTTCTAAATCTAAAGAATAAATTTAAAATTATATCGCACTAGTCGTATGCTGAAATTGCTGCCTACTTAAATCTTATATTTGAAACCTGTAGAGCTACAGTACATTGCGTGCTTTTCCTGCTTATTGTTATTCATGTCTTCCCATGGCCTTGTAAAAATATTAAAATGCACCGTGTTTACAGGCAGCAGGTTTTGTGTATTTCCCTGCTGTTGTAATGAGTTAACTCTCAGCTAATAATTACAGTTTCAGTATAAAAAGTAACTGTGTAGGCAATGTTCATACATACACCGTGCAATGCCTTTTATACTTTCTTTAATTTTTAATGCGCAAATTTTCTGATTCTGATTTCCGATTTCAATGCAGACGGTTACAATTTTTGAAGTTAATTCTTTTTCATTTTTACATTTTAAACCCCTGTTTTACAATATCATACCGTTTCCATTAAGTTTTGGGACTACGATGAAAAAAAACTATTTTAGAGCCACTTGACGTTCTCACAATTCAAATATTTGCAGCAAATTCACGGCAATAGTTTTACATCAATACTATCAATGAAGTTGTAACTAAACCAACTCAATACTATCCAATGGAAACTTTAAAATTGCATAATAACAAATAGTACAATACGCTTATGCAGATAACTAGGTTGGTATGAAGCACCACCGGCAAACATTCAGCTGAAATAACATCTTGCAAAAACATAATATGCTACTGAACATACGGCTCATAATTTAACTAGATAGACCATTACTGGCCACACGAATGTCAAATAGAAACGGACAGGCTTTTTGGGGGCACACGGCCTATTATTTAATTCGATACACAATTCTGAAGCGCACGATACCAACGATAAAACAACGTCTTCACAATAAAATAGGAACGCACAACTCTGATAATAATAAGAAACAGTATGTGTTTCTAATTATTATCAGAGTTGTGCGTACTTTTAGTACTAAAATAGAACTGTCACAGGAAATTAGGGACACACAGCTCATAACGTTATTAGATACACACAATTCTAGCACAAATATCTAGTATTAAAATACGATTTTACAAATCTGATAATAATATAAGAGCACGCAGCTCTAGTACTAAAATAGGAGCGCACAAGTCTCACGATAAATTAGAGCACACAACCGTTTATTTTATTAAATACACAAACACTGGCCACACAGCTCAAATAATAAAATAAGTGCTTACAGCTCAATATTTAATTAAGTACACACAGTAACATTAACGACTACACAGTTCTTATAATAAAATAGGAATAGGTCGTTTTGATAATAAAAAAGGGAAGAGACACCACTGTCATATTAAATTAGAGACACACAACCCTTTAATTAACACAGGTTTAGTAATAAAATAGGAACCTACAACTATGATCCAACAGCACACAGCTCTAGTATTAAAGTAGAAGGGCACAACTCTCACAATAAATTAAGGGCACGCAGTCCTTTATTTAAATAAATGCACAAACACTGACCACACAGCTTGAATAATAAAATAGGTACTCCCAGTTCAATATTTAATTAAGTACACACAATACCTACACAGTTCTTATAATAAAATAAGAATTCATAATAATTATTATTATTCGCGTTAGGTGTAGTGCTAGGCCTACTGCACTCTATCGGCTTATAGTGCCTCATTGGTGATCTACTCCATCAGACTAATTTCCTCAATTAATTTGAGGATATCCTTGATGGACAGATTTGTTGTTTTCCAGTTTCGTGAACTGCTCCCCCAAGTGCTGATGTCGGCTGACACCCAGAGCATAATTATGATAATAAAATAACAACATGCAGTTCTAATAACATAAAGGCAACACACCATTGCCACAATAAATTAGGGACACACAGCCCATTATTTAATACGTACATACAGTAACAATAGCGAGCACAGCTTTAATAATAAAATAGGTGTTCACAGCTCACTATTTTGTTAGACCGTTACTGAGCATGTGCGCCAATAATCAAATTAGAACTGACAATTCTCATAATAAAGTAGGAGTATACAGCTCTAATAATAAAGTAAGACTAGACAACTCAATATTCAATTAGGTATAGGCAGCACCTCCTCGAGTCGGCATTCTACTCACAACCATTCCATTGAATATTTTCGACTCCATTCTTTCGTCTTATACTGTGTGATCACAACAAATGTTATGGGGAAGCTTTTATACGTCGTACACAATGTCATGAACTACTACTAATATTGCTACAAACCTGTATAATTTCTTCTTTCTTTTACATAACAATAGTAATATATGCGATTATAGCGCCATTACCCACCATCAACGGCGGTTTAAAACGCTGAATATACAACTCAGTGGCAGTAGACATCATAGTGACAGTAAGAACAGCCTGTTATAATGTGAATGTCATTAAAGAATTACTTCTGTTACATTACTTGAACCAATTAACCTTGAACTTGTAAGAAGAACGATTATATGAAACATTTTCCAAAAAAATAGTGTAAGGCTTCAACAGCAACCCAACAAATTTTCCTAAAAAGATGGAAATACATGTATTTTCTATTCTTTGGATTCTTTTGTCTGCGTCACGGGTAATATCAATATTTTATTTATTCGTTGTACTACAGAAAAACATAAATAGTTAATGTATACGTAAATATCCACATGCGGCCAATATTGTCATGTTTTTTATTGTACCGCAATAGAGACATCTAGAAGTAGTAGAGAGGCTAGAATAATTTAGTTCATCCTTAATACAAATGTATTAAAGGCTAATTTGGCTATAACAGTTTTTGAATTTTTTTCTTATTCACGGCCAATTTGGTTTGTGACATACACCTAAAAATAAAAAAAAACGATATACTTAGATTGAGGCAATAAGGTAACCAAATAGTCAACTGCAATTTCAAAATGGGCATGCGAGTAGTTGCAAATGTGAAAGTAAAGTGTGGCATAAATAAATAAATAAATATATTGAAGAGGAATGCTCCGTGTAAACATAAACAATCCAAAAAAGGACACCACGTTATAGACAACTGACACTAAACATAGTATAGCTATCACCGGCGTCAGAAATTTCTTATATTATTTACTGAACACTGTGAACCTTTTGACATAAACATGATGATTTAAAAGAATTTCAGTTAATTCAAAAAAGTAGTAATCCAGAATTATGTTATTTATATGAATACTATAATGAATATGGCCCTACTAAATCTGTTATATAATTTTTAAAATCGTTTTATTT
>JABXWE010046250.1:0-21545 GCA_014611495.1 Limonius californicus
TAAATGAAGTAACCTGGGAGTGTAAATTTAAATTCCGGTATGAGGTGGGTTTCGCTTATGCACATTATATCAATATTATGTCGTTGTAAGAATTCGGTGAGTATTCCTTTTTGATTTATGACGCCGTTGGCATTCCAATTGGCCAAGTGGAGGTGGTTTATGGTCCTTGGGTTGTTATGGTCCATTAAGGAGTGAGGATATGAGCTGTGAGAAGAAGGATTTAATTTGTTCCATGTATGGGGTGATCAGATCAATAATTAGTTGTGTTAAGGAGGTGGGTTGGGTGTTTGGGGAAGGGGATTGTGTATTTTGGGACTGTGAGTTTTGCGAGTTTGAGAGGGGTTGTTTTTTGATAGTGGCGCTCGTTCGAGGGAGATTTGGGAAATTTTGAGGCGCATATTGAAATTCGGGTTGGTTTTTTGGGCTAATTCGAGATGAGTGTGTCTGAATTCGCTTTTCTTTAAATTCAAGATAGTAATGGCACCCTTTGAAGTTGGCCGGGTGGGTTTGACCGCAGTTTACGCATTGAGGTTTAGCTGTGGGAAGTTTGGGACACTCAGTATACATGTGGTTCCCGGTGCATTTTACGCAGCGAGGTGAAAGCTTGCAGTAATTGCGTGTATGGCCATATCGCTGGCAGCGAAGGCATTGAGGGATGTCAGTTGTCTTCCTGCGATGTTCTACTGCCACTACGCAGTGGAATAATCGCGTTAGTTTAAAAATTTCCTTTGAGCTGTTGTCGGGTTCAGCACTTCACTTTAACACTACATTGATTTAATAAACTGTTTCCACTCTTTTCTGTTTAGTGATCTTTGTATTGCTTGATCCCAATTTCATCCTTTAAGCTTTAATATTTCACTTACCTATACTTTCATTTCAGTTTTATCTTGGCTTGCCCCTTGATCAGTTTCCACCACTTTTACTTTCTACGCTCTTGTTGGAAGTCTGTATTACCATTGTATTGAGGTACTCTAGCCGACCAAGCTTATTTTTCGCTATTGCTTTCTTGATGATAGCAACATTCAGAAGTTTTCTGACGTCCACATTCCACATTGATTCCTTCTACTTTTTTTAAATATTTCACTTAGAGTGTTGGTATTTTATTTTATAGATTTTACCCATGATTGTAAGTTATATGTTATAGTAGTAGTAGTTATAGTTTTCAAACGACAACTAAAGAAACAAAAATGGAGAAACAATATAATAAGATGCACCTGCTGGAATATTATGACCTGCAATGGGAAAGAACAGGAGGTACTACTAGAGATCATCGAACATACCATCGACTTCTGTGCCTTGTGTCTGAAACTAAAAGGAAAGGTGAAGGGACGATACAATACCATGATTACACGCTAATATATAGTGCAAAAGAGAAATGCGAAAGAGTGACAGCGGGCGTTGGACTACTAATTAAAAAAAATACGAACAAAATATAGAGGAAATATCTTACATTAACAAAAGAATTATAAAAGTAGTAATAGACGTGGGCAAAGATAAGCTCTACATATATAGTATATATGCTCCTGATGTTGGCAAATCAATAGAAGAAATAGATGCCTTTTACGAATTACTACAACTAGAAATTAACAAAATACTGAAAGGATAAAAGAGCCTAATAATGGGAGACATGAATAGTAGAATAGGCAATGTACCAATCACCGGAGTAAAACAACGATACAATGAAAACCACGTAAATAGAAATGGGAAGGCTATAATAGACTTTTGCTCCATGATTGACCTTAGAATAAACAATACCTTTCTTAAACACAAGCCACGACACAAAATCACTTGGTCCAACTCAGAGGGTCAGTCATCAACTATAGATTACATAATATCGAACAGAGATATACACCCATCGCAAGTTTTGGATGTAAGATCATTAACGTCAGCAAATGCAGGATCGGATGATCACCGCCTGGTTCCCTGCAAATTACTTTTAAATATACAGTCAAACAAAAAACCACCACCAGAATTTATAACCAAAATTAACATAGAATCGATTACGGACGAAAGTACCCCTGTATGCATGCATGTATGTATAATAGGTTATCTCAAAAACTTAGAACTAACGCCGTTAACACAAAAGATAATGCGGAAACAGGATGGAATAAGATCTCATTAAACATTAATGAAGCAGCAAATGAAACACTGGGTGTCCGAAAAATAAATATAAACGCTAAATGATGCGCAAAGCCGTGGTTTAATTATGAAGTGAAGCAACTAGCTCAAGGAAAAAGGAAGGCGTACATAATAATAACAGAACAATACAGCAAAGGAATATGTACACTGAAATAAGAAACCAAGTAAATGCAAAGATCTACGAAATAAAGAAGACTACTGGACAAAGTTCACAAAGGAACTGGAACGTGATCTTTGCGGAACCCAAAGAAAGCTGTGGGGAATGCTAAAAAGAAGAAGACAGGAAGTAAACGAATACATACAAACGCAAACAATAGACGAAAAAACATGGGTATATTACTTTAAGAATTTATATACAGATGACAACGATATATCTGAAAAACAAACAGTGCCAAACGCAAGACCGTGCATGAATTTAACGGAAGACAAATATGTCCAGACAAGATAGCGAATGAACTGTTGAAGTACGGAGGAAAAGATCTTAACGTGGAAGTAATGAAGCTCTTTCAAATTATCAAACACACAGGTGAAACACCGAACGATTGGAAGAACAGCATAACTATTCCCATATTTAAAGAGGGAAGCAATAAACACCTGAAAATTACAGTGGCATCACACTGCTTAACTCGGTCGTGAAGCTATTTACTAACATATTGAGAACGATCATCACGGATAGAATTCAACTATGCGAAGAACAACAAGGCTTTTAGAAGAATAAATCCACAACGGATGCTATCTTCATCATACGCCAACTTACAGAAAAATCTATTGAATGTAATAGATCGTTATTCATGAGTTTCATCGATCTTACGAAGACATTCGATAGAATCAAAGTCAAAGATGTATCAGCAATATGAGAAGATAAGGCCGTGTCCATGGAAATATCACAGATCATCAAAACAGCTCAATACACACAGGAAGACAAGAATCCGAATAAACAACAAATTAACAGGGTTCCAATATCGACCAATATTAGACAAGGGGATTCTCTGAGCCCCATTCTGTTCGACATAGTTATGGACAAAATTATAGAGAAAGTTAAAAACACAAGCAAGGGGTGCAGAATGGGTAATCAAGAGCTAAAAATAATATGTTATGCAGATGACGCCGTGGTACTGTTCGAGAACGAAGATAACTTACAAAGACTTGTCCACACCTTCTATTTAACAGCTAAAAAGTACAATATGGAAATATCTGTAGATAGGACATAGTCCCTGGTAGTTTGTAGAGATCCAAGAAGCTGCAAAATAGTAGTCGAGAACAAAACGGCTGAGCAAACGATGACTTTCAAATATTTGGGAATAGAAATTTAAAACAACAGGCAACTGCACGCAGAGGTCAAGACACAAATTAACAAGGCTACGAGCCCATCAGGGTACATCAGAGACGTCATATGGAACAATAAAGAGATGAACACCGAATCTAAAGTTAAGATATATAAAACGATCAATTATGACGTGTGCTACAAAAACACGAGCAGATACCTCAGTCACAAAAAGATTAGTACGCACTGCAGAAATGAAAGTACTTCGTCAGATTCTGGTTATACATTTCAGAATAGAATCAGTAACGAAGACATGAGGTAAATATGTAATGTACAAGATGTGGTTAGATGGAAACGTAAACGACGAAGAGAATGGAACGAACACGTCACGAGAATGACGAAAAACAGGCTACCCAAAGTAGCATGGGACAATAAACCAGAAACCATCAGACTGCCGGGAAGACCACCGAAGCAGTGGGTGGACAGCTGGACATCCACATCCAAAGAAACAGACCACGGGCCTATTACAAGAAGAAGAAGATATTATAGTGGAACACATTATTGTATTGCACGGTACACAGCCGTCTTTGTGACTTTCTATATTTCCTTTTTATTTAATATTGCATTCACTGACTAATATAGTTTCGCTCCTCTTTCTACTCTTGCATGTATTTCTTCCTTAAACCTCCTATTCCATTTACTATCGCTGCCAAGTGTCTGAGCTTCTGCTTTGATTGTTTTGTCATTGAGAGAAATATTCTTCTACTCTCATTAGTTTTGAGCACTGCGTAAGATTATACTGTTATACTGTTGCAGGGTTCTTTCTTCGGCTTCACAAACCACCAAAAAGGAGATAACCCTGTAATTTTCGCAAAACATTTATATGTAAAGGGAAGAATATTGCAATTTTCCGTTTCTCCAGCAAGTTGCTAGATTTTCATTCCAGATTTATGGATAATATAATCATTTTTCGCCAGGCTGCGTATACACTATGATTTAATATACAATTCTAGATGTTCCTAACTGCATGCCATATGTCTATAGCCGCCACGCAAAATTTTTATTTCATTAATTTCAACTGAATAAATCTACGACTATGACAAACACAAAGAAAAGCTTACAGGTATCATAAAGTTAATTTTGCTAACCATTTCTTTAGAAATGCTATATAGTATTTCAGATTTTAGATCTGTCAGCATAAGAAAATCATAAAAACATGAAATAGTTTACTATATGGCTTAATTATTAGGAGTATTGATATTAGACTCTAAGTATCATAATCTTCACGATATGAGCCTTGAATGAAATCACCAGAACGACAAGAATATACCACTAAGTAATGCATCTATCGCTCCGTAATGCCATGTATTTCAAACATATCTCTCATAAATATTTAATTGCCAACTGAACAACAGAAATTCCAAAATATTAGCAATGATATATGTTCGGTTCCCAACAATATTCCTTAATTTTTTGTATACGTTTGAGTTGCCGACGCACGTGGACCGAAGGGCCGTGGCCCCCCGTCGATAAACAGGAAACTGCCCCACGTGAAGGTCCAGTCTTCGGACAACATTACTGTCAGTGCAATGATTTAGTTATTGGCCATGTGCGGGTTTGTTACGCACATGGTATTGATTTGCGTAAGATCTGTTAGCTGACAATAGCGTGTGGCGGTTCTTGTTCTAATGTCTAGTTTTTAGAAAATATCTTTGCCCTCTTCGGGGGCCCTCTTTATAATTATTACCACTTGAACATTCACAGGGAGCAGAGCTGTATCTGTCGCCTGCTATTGTGTGATGTGATTCTTGTAATCAAAATTACTATTTGATCAATCGCAGAGAGCAGACCTTTATCCGTCGCTTGCTCCTGCATTGTATCATTTTTATACCATCGTGATCAGTTAATAAAGTGTTATACTAAAATCAACAATTGCTCATTGTATTAATTCTTCTGTTCGTCCTATTTAATCAGACAATTCGTAAACTCTTTTTGAGAATAGTGTGTGAACGTGTACGTAAGCATCGCGTATCCACCAATATAAATTCCATTCAAGTTTTAATAATATTAAACTAGGCCTGTACCTTCATTTCTCGAATTGTACTGGGAGAAACTCGTGATCTGATACTTCCTTTTGAAACAGCTAGCTATTTTCATAAATTAAGTTTAGCTATAATGGCATCTGTATACGAAAGGTACGTTCATATATATTATAATAGCAAAAACATCAAATAATCAACATAACTCTGAATTTACGTACAAATACAGTAAAGACTATAATTCTAGAACACTCGCATTCGCGAAACAAGGAATCTCTGCGTCTAAGTTAAACATATGCCAAAATAATAAAGGTTACAGTTTTCCATTTCTCAAGGAAAAAATCTCTGACAGGCCCAGATTTTCGACGTTTTCCAGATCGTTGAACAGCAGGCTTTTTGCAACTCAACGATATATACAAAACAGCAACGTGCTTTACATCATACGCATTATCAGATTAGACCACCAGCTCGTCTTTATGCGTAATAAATCCGGAACCGTTGGATGAAAATGTGAATATCACCGTTCACTATAAAATTGCCGTTTGTTTTCTGCCAAGATCATTGTAATAATTGTTCCGTCACAAAAGGTTAAAATAAAATAATTGAAACAAACAAGTTTAAATTAGTTGGTTTAGGGAAAATGTATAGGTGCATTATTGATGCGGTTGCATATAAATAAAACTGCTTTAATGTATCATAAGAAAATCACTTGGTACCGAACAGAAATAGAATGTTTCCGACTATCTGTCACCGAAAAAGCAGAAAAGCGAATGGAATACATCTTTTTGGTCACAAAATCTTCATACGCTCATAATATTTCCACGGTAATAAATCCTTATAATACAGCATCCGTTCACACGGGGCGTGTAACACGGTTCTGCATGCCCGCCGATTGTAAAATGTTATGATGTTTTTTACATCGTGAACAAACCCGGCACTAAACAATATATTTATGTGACAACCATTTCGATTTACGGCCTACTACGATATTTTTTAGTACAGGAAAGTTTTAAAAATATGATAGTATAGGGAATAGACCAGGGTTTAATGCATGATGCCCTTAAAGTAAATATGATTAATACCCGTTTTTCAACGTAACCGACTTAATTAAATACAGTTTGCGCAGAATTATAAATATTGTCTTATTCGGGTATAATGTGCAGTTGATAATTTATACGGGTAGTGGGTGCAAGCATCAGCTTGGGTGTATGGGGATGGCAAACTCACCCATGTGATGAAACCGATGAACCCTTTATAAATATATTATGCTTGGCTAGGGTCCTAAAGAGATGGCAATCAAAGGTTGCTTGCTAAGTTCAGGTAAGGAATGATTTGGTGGGTATTTAATAAATTTCCATATCTACCAATCTGCATGTAACGGTCTTAATATAATACTACGTACGAAAGTTGTGCACCACATTTTTTTCCTGGAAAGTATATAGATATCAAACAAGCTAACTCGGTTAGTTAATATCTAAAACAATTTGAGTTTCGTTAAAGTATAAATGAAATATTAAATAAATGTAATGCTGCAAAATAAAGTATTACCCACTGGACAAAACCCCGGACGCGAACATACCGTCCAGAGCTAGGCACAATAACCCCCTGTTAAAAAAACATATAGAAACCCCCTGTTTAAAAACTTCCCCGAACATTAAACTCACGTTCCATTACTTCTTTTTTTTAAATATGCTTGATACTATTTTTTTGGAAAGTACTAATCTAATCTATATATTATTATTATTTCCAACCACATATTGTTTAAAATTTAAGGTGAAACAGTCAATCAATATTTCCTTTTTTTATATTTTGTACTCAATGTAACTGTGGCAATGTAAAGTTTTAAAATTGCAAAAACAATATTTTAAATGAATTAATATTTCTCTCTGTCTATTTTTACGGGCCAAACGAACTTTTTCGTCGACCTGCAACAGGAAAGATGGAAGTGCGTTCAGCTGAACTCAGAGGAGTAGGGGTGGTTCCCGAGAAACGCTTACGGGAGGGAAATCGAACGTAGTTGTGCACAGAAGAGGTCAAAATTCGTGGGCGCCACTTTCCAAATCACAGCTGATTGCAGATTCTCATGGAAGGCCGAGAAGCAAGCAGCTTGCGGGAATCGGACTCACCTTTATTGTGTCTCCTCCTGTATATAAATCTTGCAAAGCTCATGCACAATACAATAAAAATACACAGAAATAAAAGATATGATGAATATTAAGACAAAAATAGCTCTATTATTTGAGATTGGTGGCACGTAATACAAAAAAATACCTTCAAAATGGTAATAATTATCGTTTAACATAAGGGTATTTAAAAGGTTCAAACTAAACGCAGATCTGCGCAGCCAGTGACGTTCGAGTTTACAAAAATTACAATTTATAATTTCACTTTACAGTAAACAAAAAATGGCAACTGCTACTGAAGGTCGCCTTTCGTTGCACCAAAAAAAAAATGGTTCGCCACTTTAATCCAATAAAATGAAACCCGAAACAAGTTTTCACAATTAATAATTTGTTCTACTTTAGTTTTCTTCGATAGGGAGTAGAGAGAGACAGGCGCAATTTAGGGTGTTCTTAGGTTCTTCGGGAAGCAGGCAAAATTCGCAGGCACGCAGGACTTCCTTTAACAAAAAAAAAGAAAGGCAGGAACTTCAGGAGCCAAAATCACCGCCGCTATACGGGATTATCACTTGCAACGGCTTAATGGAGGAATTCACGTGGTTGGAGGCTTTTAATACGACACAAGTCGAGAAAACAATTGTTTTTACAAAAAGCTGACACTGCTAATATTTTTAATCCGACACAAGTCGAAGATTCCTTTTGCCCAAGGTAAGAAAACGACACAATATAATAATTTAGGAGAGGCGCTGCAATACAACTCCGATTCCAAAACCGCGTGCGTTCACTCCCAGCAGCTAGCGCTCACGCTTGCTTGTCTTATTTTTGTCATCGGCGCTGAGATGCTAACCAGCATCCGGGTCGAGCGAAGGTCTGATCGACTGACGAGAAAATCGAGCGAATGTGTCCAGGCAGCTGGAAATATGGTGCAAGAATTCCAGAACAATTAACACGTGGAACTTCCTCAAGGGCAGGAAATTCCCAGCAAACAAAGGATTCTAAGAACTGTTTTCGGTCAGCATAAACAGGCGAAACAATCACTACAGCGGAACAATAGGAACCTTTCGGCAGTTTCGCAAAAGTGATCTCCAATAAAATAATAAAAATAGTAATCGACTTTAGAGCGCCAATTAAAATAAAACTGTAATTCATAAGAAGCGGCAAAATCAAATGAACATAACACTATCCTAAAATGTGTATACAAATTAGGTTGCATAGCGGAGCGCTGCAGACGCCGGTCATACGGTATTCGTAGTCCAGCACAATCCGCTCTGGTCAGTGCTTGGATGGGTGGACCAATACATGCAACCGGTTGTGCTTCGAAGAGTACGTAAAGCCGTCGGTCCCGGTTGTCATACGAACATCTATGGCTATTGTAAACTATGTAGTGGAACTTCTCTTCGCTGTTCGATGGGTTAGGCTAGCCTCATACCCGGCATACGTGCAAAGAGGGCTCACAGAACGCAATTAGTAGGCCATTGGCCTACAATCAGAAGACGCAGAAGAAGATATTAGGTTTTAATATAATTTTAAATAGTAATACCAAGGTTCATTTTCTGTTAGAGATTGCAGTATTTCGAGTTTTATTTTTATAGGGGAGGGGGTTAATTTCTAGAGGTTGCTTTTAGACAGCAGATTGCCTATGACCCCAGGTGAACGTTCATCGTGCATGTGCAATATTTTTATAAAGATCGGTCGAATAGTAACAAAGCGCAGAAGAGATTTAGTTGCCGGAATCCGATGGTGAATGGAATTACCACTAAACCAGCTCCTGAAAGGATTCGACTAGCAATAGAAGCCTTGGACTTGCCAGTTAACGAATCAGGATTACCACTGACTCTAATAATGGGAATACAACTCTCACATTACATTTGGGCGCACAGTATCTTCTCTCATAATAAATTAATACACACAATCTTCGAAATTCACGCAATACTCTTATACGAGTAATAAAATAAAGACTCGCATCTTCCTTTATAAAGTAGACACTTAAATATAAATCATACCTCCAACCACCAGCATAGTTCCTATATATTCACCTCAATATTCATTTAGGCGAACACAGCTCCTTTTACTCAATAAACCATCTCCTAACTCTACCACATCAGCACTACTTGGGAAAAGCATTTGTTACGGGCCAAACGAGCTTTTTCGTGACCCACAACATGAAAGATGAGAAGGTCTTTGGCTTAACTCACAGGAGTAGGGGTGGTTCACGAGAAACGCTTACGGGAAGGAAATCGTACCATGTTGTGGACAGAGTAGGTCAAAATTAGCGGGCGCCACCTTCCAAATCATAGCTGACTGCAGGTTCTCGTGGAAGGCCGAGAAGCCAGCAGCTTACGGGAATCGGACTCACCTTGATTGTGCCTCCTCCTGTACATAAAGCTTACGAATTCTATTAACCCCACTAAATGTGAAGCCAAAATCTTCACTCTAAGATTCCCTGCTCTACCACCAACTATCGTGATAAATAACCAATCCATCCCTTGGAACCCCGCGGACCAGGGTGTAATTTGGGAGTGTACTTAGACAAGCGATTGACGTGGAAATTACATATAAACAAAAAACTAAACGAGTGCCATTCGAGACTTAGCCAACTATACCCCATAATTAATCGAAATTCCCCGTTAAAACATGAATGCGCCCTCCTCATATACACATCCCTTCTAAGGCCAACAATGACATACGCCTGCACAGTATGGTGAGCTGCTCCAAACTCTACAATTAAAAAATTGCAAGCATTCCAAAATAAAGTTCTTCGAATTATAACAAATGCCCCTTGGTTTGTCCGCAACAACCAGCTACACAACGAACTGAAAATACCTCCTATACAAACATTTATTAAGAAGTGCGTTTTAACATTTAATAATAAACTAAAAGAGTGCCCAGGTGCTGTGAGTTATTCACTAGGTCAAAAACGAATTCACAAACGCTTAACCTTTGGAGCCCGAAGCTTTTTTAGTGATTCCGAAGCCGAAGCGGGGTGCAAAACGTACCCCACCTTTACCTGTGTTTAGAGCTTGTTTGTGTGGTTTGAATGTTTGTGGATTAATCATTTAGGACTTTTTAACGGAACAAGAACGTATTTGTAACATAATTGTATTGAAACTGAAAAACATTTACAACAATACAAAAAATTATTAATTACAACAGTAACTTCTGCAGTTGTTGCAAGTTGTAATAGTTGTTTTTTGTCCATGTTCTTGGCAAACAAAATGTTTACACTTCTCGCAAAATCTGCGACTTTTTCTGTCCATATCCCTTGGACAAAGTATGCAACGTCCCTGTTTCTTCTTTTCTGGAGTTAGTGGATTATCATTCACCAATGGCACTAATAAATTCATTGCTGCAATAACTCTTCTGGGTACGCCATTTGTATTTTTCAGCCGTCCTTCAACATTAGGTTTTATGAGCTCTTCTCCAAGCTGTAGCAAAAACTCACGTCTGCGGTGACGTTTTTCTTTTTTCCATTCTGGGTATTTGGTGAGCCATAACACAAATGCATTTATACACGCAATATCGATAATATTTTGGAATAAGACAAATGGCCATCTCTTAGTGGCCCTCTTCACACTGTATTCATTTACCATTTTGTCCATGGTATCAACGGCACCTTTAGTTTTGTTATAGTGCAAAATAATATCGGGCTTGAATTTGTGCTCTTCGTCACTAATGATGTTGTCATGATGTTCAGTACTTAGAACAATAACTGCTTTCTTTTGTTTAGGTACATAAGAAGTTAACGTTATTTCGTCTTTGAAAGCAAACAGGGAACTAGCCTCGGCTTTGACAGAATTTGGCAAAAGAGCTGGTGGGATGTCCTGCTTATTTTTCTTCAGTGTTCCGCAGAGAGTAAGACCTCTAGAATATAGTCCTTTTGCTAGAGGAACACTTGTGAAAAAATTATCTGTAGTTATACCATGGCCCGTAGGAAGGGTCAAAGTCAGATCCATAACCACACGTTTGCCTTGTTCTTTCTCCGGTTGATTGCCTTGTTTACCTAAATATACTTGTAGATCTTTAGCATAAGTAGAAGCAACATCCACTAAAGCCCATATTTTAATTCCATATTTAGCTGGCTTTGACTTCATATAGACTCTAAAAGGACATTTCCCTCTAAACGCTACTAGTTGCTCGTCAACTGTTAGATAAAGTCCTGGATTATAATTTTCCCTACAATGATCCGTGAATAACTCAACAATATTTCTAATAGCTGTAAGTTTGTCATCTTTTCTGCGTTCTATTCTAGTTCTCAGATCATCGAATCGCATCATTGAAAGCAGCTGAGTAAATCTATCGCGAGGCATTGCTGCAGAATAGATGGATCTAGAGTAAAGAGGATTTTTTGACCACAAAAATCTAGTAGGTTCTCTACTGGCCTTTAGAGCACCTGCTATAATTAAAATGCCAATCACAGCATACATTTCTGTTCTGTTCGTAGGAGTCCAGATTTTGTCTCTAGCAGGGTTCTTTTCATTCCAAACCTCGTAAAATTGTCTACCTTTTTGGTTAGTGAACTCTACGATAATATCTAGCATTTTATCATCGACAAATAATTTTAAACACTCAACAATACTAGAGAAACTATTAGATATGCATGATAGTCCTGGTTTTGTTTTTACTTTATCCTGAACTTTCAGACGCCTCAATTTAGGAGGATGTTCTTTCCACGTAGTTCCATTTTTAGAAATAAATAGTTGATTTTTAGAAGCATCGTCTTCACTCTCAAGGTCAACCTTGAAAAATAAATTCATCATAAATAAAATGATACTACCTGCATAATAATACCTACCACGTCCTCATCAGAACTCTCTATTTCAAGCTTATCTTCAACTTCAGAAGCTTCCGACATAACCTCGTCATCTTCGTTATCAATAAACTCGTCACTTTCAACTTCATCGAACCATTGCAAAGCTGTTGCATGATCTGCTTCTTTAGTTAAGTCCAACCTTTGCCTTTTTGACATATTTACACCACAACGACGCACAAAACTTTCCGAAATACAACAATAAACACTTCTCCAAGCTACGTTTGACACGTCCAAGTATTAGCTCTAAGCTACCGCGCCAGATGGCGATGTAATACCATCAAAAAGTTAGCAACAAGAGAAATCTAAAAACATTACTAATAACACGAAGCGGGGTGCAAACCACACCCCAACAGCTTTTTTTCGTGTAGGAACGCGGAAAAAAACAGAAAAACGATTTTATCAATTCCATCACATTTCTAAAGCTGTAAACGAGGATACCATAAGTGGAAAATTCCCTACCGTTCAAAATGTAAAAGATACCACAAAAACAAATAGGTTGGGGTGCATTTGCACCCCGCTTCGGGCTGGAAAGGTTAAAGCGTAAACTGCCCCAAGACCTGCTCTCGTCTGATGATGAGGAACTCAGCGGTTGAGGATCTCCAATGGAGCCGACCTCTCTACGTTAATATTGTGAAAAGTGTAATCAATGTGAACATTTCTGTGTATAGCTATTATAGCTGATCCGGAAGAGCAATTATTAAAAAAAAAAAGCTTACGAAGTTCATGCACACAATAGAATAAAAATAAAGGGAAATAAAAGATATGGTGAGTTTTAAGACATATATAATTCTACTGCTGGAATTTGGTAACACACATAGTACAAAAGAAAATATCCAAAACGGTAAAAATTGTAGTTAAACATAGAGGGAAGTTAGAACTTTCAAATAAACATAGACTCGCCACCGTGGTTTGCGATATTTGCTTTAGTAAACCACATATCTATGCAGCCAGTGACGTTCCAACTTGCAGAAACTAATTAAACTTTAACCTAAACGAATAATGAAACACTAGGCAACTGAAGGTTTCCTCACTTTTAAAGTTAAAAGGAAATTAAACTGTTCTATTTCTTAGTCTTTAACCAAACACTGAAAAACAAGGAAAACAATCACTATACAGTACATTGGCAAGTTTTATCTTAGTTTTCTTTTCGGGACGAAGTAGAGAGAGACACAATTGGGGCGTGCCTACGTTCGTCGGGAAGCGGAAAAAATATCGCAAGCACGCCCCTGAAGACTGGATCACGATGGAGACAATGCTATAGGCGTTGGAAGACGAGAACTTCAGATGCCAAGATCTCCGCCGCTGTACGGGATGATTACTTGCAACAGCTCACAGGAGACTGTCACAGGATTGGCGGCTTCGAATCCCATACAAGTCGAGAGAACAATTCCACTGAATTGTCTTTACAAAAAGCTGCCACTCTGCTAATATTTTTAATCCGACACAAGTCGAAGATTCGATACGATATATTCATATATATATATTCATTGAGCAGAAGAAAGCCGCCAACAACGCGGTTTCCAAAAACCACGTCCGTTCACTCCCAGACGCTAGCGTTCACTGGCATTCCCCCTGCCGCAAAAACTCTCACCCAAACGAAATTTTTCTAGAACAAAATTCTTACACGTGGGACTTCCCGCCATTCTGCCAACAAAGAATTCCAAGAACTGTTTTCGGTCGGCATATCCAGGCTACACAAGTCCACCGGAACCGATGGGAACTTTCAAGGCTTTGTAAAAGTGACCCCCCATTACTTAATTTTTAAAAATAATATAATAGCAAACGACCCAAGGGCGGCAATTAAAATAAAACTTTAATTCCTATGAAGCGGCAAAACGAAACAAACGTTACACATTCATACTTCTTACACAATGCCATAAAATGATTCTCCAACAAACCTGTACAATGCGTTTATGTACATACCAATAATAATATCATTATTATAACCTCATTACGCAACATCAGCGTTCGATTTAAAGTACAAATATGTAAATACGTAAAAGTACTACTTGGCAGTAAACTTATTACAAGTTTTTTATATTTAACTGAATGTGTATCCTGCTAAGAAAGTAACATTAGCTACTTTCTGTAAACTGCTTCCACAGACAATATAATATGGCCATGACTAAATCAGAAGATTAGAAAATATATAAATATTATATTATAAAAATACTTAGAAAACATTCAAAGTACGTTTGCTAAGATTTTAATTAATCCGCTAGTGAAAACTATAATAATAACCTTATTTTTTAGTAAATAGTTTGATGATAAATATTGTTCTAAATGTGTGATGCATTATAATTAAAATAGTTTAAGACGTTTTATGTGCACTATCTATGTTATTATTAAAATGTATTTCAATATGTTCGCAAATATTGAAAAATGATAACATGTAATTTAAGTAGGTGAAACATATGCTTATTCGTTTCAAAGCCCAACTTAGCTTAGCAACAATTCGTCTAATACAAGTTTATGATGAATTGCGTTTATTATGGATGAAATAAAAAAGGCATATCCTATATTACCTATAAAGAAAGCTCCACTATATTTTGAATGTTTAAGCCGCTGTAAGAGCTCCACCATATCCATAAAGCGCATTATATTTTGTCTCTGTTTGTAAGAACCTTAATAGATGTCTAAGTATAGGATTACCCGTCAATAATATTTTTCAGGCGTTATTCTGTTGAAGCTTCCTTCGAATGTTCTTTTATTCCATGCTGTTTTTGTCGTTATTTTGCATAGCGCTCTTTTGTCCGCTCTTTTTCGTCAGCGCGCTATTGTTCGGACCCTTTTAACGCTTACATCCTAGCACTACATAGTCAATGGTCAATTTACTTTGAAGTACCTTAGGGCTATTATAATTGTTAAAAAAATAAATAATTAACCACTAGAATATTTGTTTCATTATTCGTGTCTAGTTATTGATCTCTGTCATAAAATATTTATGAGAAATCTTAACCAATAAATCCTGGTCATTTCTAAACTACGTAGTTAAGAAATTTTGAGAATGAATTCCATAATGAGAAGGCGGTATTCCATCACTACGCACTAAGCTTAAAATCTGTACCGACATGTACCACTTCAATTAATTAAATAGCTTTGTACCTAGTCGGATTAGCAATCTGAATCACTGTGGCAGTTTTTGCGGCGTGTCCGTGGCTTCCAGGCCAGTTCAACTCCCCATTCTGACAGGACTAAACACCCTGGCGGTCAATTCGACCACGTGTCCCGGGATTTCACGTTCGATTACAGGAATTCAACACGACCTTCGAATACCACCCTAAATTTATTTCTGAATACGCGACCCGCTTGTGTAATCCCGCCGGGAAAATTTGCAACGCCCAAAGAAATAAAAACAAATACTCTGGACACCTAAAAATGAAGCCACGCAGAAACAACAAATTTCACATGTATTTCGGGATTATTATATTTAGACAACGTATCAGTAACTTTTGATTGGCAAACAAAGAAACGGATATTACGTTTTATATTCACCGGTGAAAGAAACGCGTCGATAAAAATAACATTGGATACAACGGGGAAATAAATTTTCTCTCTATGAAAATGCGTTGCGTTGAGAAAATGCTCATATTTCAAATTAATGTAAAAATGAAATGCACCGAAAGCGCAATGACATACTAGAAGGAATAAATGTAAATTTTCGCTACGCTGTGTTTAAATGAGTACTGAAATGCAATAATAAAATTGTTATAAATCATTTCAATAACGGTATCATAGTTCTACATAATATAAATTAAGATATTTGTCTCTAATAGTGTGTATCTGTTGTAAATCGGTTGTTTTGATTTGCTGCGATTGTACATAATATTATATAATTATATCACTCCTAAACAGTAACTCGCAAATCTTCATACAGTTCAAAATTTTAATCCACTACTCTTTCTTTCACACGCACTTTTTAAATACTTATTAGGGTTCATTTAAATTGTATGAAGTTGACCTTTGATGCTCACCTGTGTAAAGCGAGCCTAATTCTTCTGAACAGCTACGT
This sequence comes from Limonius californicus, assembly GCA_014611495.1. Lineage (NCBI taxonomy): Eukaryota > Metazoa > Arthropoda > Insecta > Coleoptera > Elateridae > Limonius > Limonius californicus. The sequence continues at coordinate 16,385 of JABXWE010046250.1, forward strand.
TCTGCTGAAATGTTCCACCCGATCAATGTAAAGTAGCTTCAATTAAATATGAGCCCCAAATTGACCAACCTGTGCTTACTGGTTTCGTTTATGTGGATAAAGTACAACTTTTGCTCCTTGTTGTATTATTCATGGAGGCTAACAGATGTAGAGCACAATATGTCATACAAAATTGAAAAGCCCTGAAAGGCTGAAAATAATGTTCGAATAACGGTTTGCAGTTTATTACACATGCAATATTTAAAATTGCAACAAATCACTATAAATGGTGAAACTCCCCTGGGGTAGAACTTTCCCATTTGTATTAATCCTTAAATAAACTTTTTTTTTAACTAGTATTAGATCAACAGTTACATTTGAACAATTTATAATTCTGCTTTGACAGTAGTAAATGTTCCTATTATGTTTTCAAAAATTAACTGCTAAAAATGTAAAAATCGTTAGCTTAACAGCCGTGATATTACCTCTTCATATTCGTTGGCACGTAAGAATCCTATGTAATTATATAAAAGAACGAAACACATCAAAACTTTTCATCTGAAAAAAAATGTGATTAAATCTTTATGTTTCAATCCCGAATTTTCTTAGAGAATTAATAAATTCACAATAATTTTCATTAACCCTACTGAATAAACTCTCTTACTTTTTAGCGAAGGATTTATTTTAAATGTTTTCTAATACATTTTTAATAAAACTCACTATACTGCGCATAACGGAATTTTGGATTTGTCGAAAACGGATGATGGTCGTTTGGTCACACTTGACGGTGGTGAGACCCATGATCACCAACGCATCGCAAGTGTGGCCCCAACAACGGAAGAAATTACAGCGCAAACAACATTGCTAAAAGTTCAACGGCTGGCCTGTATGGGAACCACAGGTACTATACATACCTGCGTAAATGCTGCTTCTACACTTATTAGTAAGAAGGAATGGTATGCAGCTGAATACGAAATGCAAAGCAGGAGATTGAACACCTAGAAATCCTAAAGGAATTTCAGCAGGAACTGCTGTCCAAACCAACTGACATACTAATACCAGCTACACTCAATATTTAGGACCGCTAAATATGGACTTCAGGGGAGCGTACACTAGAAAGAGGATCAGTCGCTTTCTACACAGACGGATCCAAAACAAATAACAGCTTGTGTATAGGTATTAACGACCCAGGTGAAAAGCCCTGGGTCAAACCCCTACCATATTTCAAGCGAAAACTCAAGCCTTGGATGTCTGTGCTCAAATATGCATGAGAAAAGGCTATAGTAGATCCAGCCTCTATATCGTATCAGCCAGCCAAGCGGCACTTAAAGCTCTGAAGTTTTACACTTTATAGACTGAAATTGCTTGAGAATGTCTAGAAAACCTCCTCTCCAAACGACAAGGAACATGGATAAGAAAATAATAAATGTAAAGGAATGGCAGAGATTTATATGGATGAAATACAAAGAGCATTAAATGACATGAAAAACCAGAAAGCACCAGGCAAAGATCATATAACAAAGGAACTGCTATTAGAGGGAGGAGATGAAGTCATCAACACACTAAAATTTATATTTAATGAATGCATATAGACCGGAAAAATAGCTACCAGATGGAAAAATGCCATAACAATTTTACTTGTTTACAAACAAGATCTTAAAAACTATAGACCTGTAACACTCATATCACAGGGTTATTAACTCCTTTCACGAATAATACTAAATAGAATAAATAATAAAATAGAAATGTACACATCTTACGAACAAGCGGGCTTTCGTAAGGGCTTTAGCACAACCGAGCATCTACTCACAATCAACATATTAATAAAAAAAGCAAATTAATACCACCTTCCTCTGTATGTGGCTCTAATAGATTACGAGAAAGCTTTCGATTCACTTGAAACTTGGGCAATCCAACAATCCTTAAGGAACGCCAGAATCGACTTTAGATACACATCACTCAGTAGCAACATATATTATGAATAGACAGCACGTATAAAGCTAAACGAAGAAACCGAACCTATATCCATAAACAGAGGAGTCCACCAGGGCGACCCGTTATCCCCTCAACCCTAAACTATTTACATTGACATTGACCCTGGAAGATGTGTACAAAATTTTAAGCTGGGAGGAAAAAGACATCAGTGTAAACGGAGATTATTTAAATCATCTAAAATATGCAGATGACATAATGAGAATTACCATAGATAAAGAACAACTACAGTCTATGGTAACAGAATTAAACGTCAACTCCAAAAAGGTGGGTTTGCGGATGAACATCTCAAAGACAAAAATAGTGACAAATGCAGGAGAAGAAACGGACATCGAACTAGAAGGAATCAGCTTGAAGCAAGTTGAAGAATACATACGGCCAACGGATAGTGCTCAACCAGGGTAATCAGGAGATAGATATCAAAAGAAGAGTAAGTCTGGGATGGGCTGCCTTTGGCAAATTGAGCTATATACTTAGAAGCAAGAAGATCCCGCAACATCTTAAAACGAAAGTCTTCAATCAATACATATTCCCAACAATGACGTATGGTGCCCAGGTTTGGATATTCGTAAAGCAGAATTTATATATATTAATAAAAACACAAAGAGCAATGGAAAGACAAATGCTGGAAATTACCCTGAGAGGCAAAAGAAAAAATACGTGGATAAGAGAAAAACTCTGGTCGCAGACGTCAGAGAGAGAGAGAGAGAGAGCAGTTTGCCTAAAATGGCAATTTACAGGCAACAACGCTAGACAAACCGACTCCAGATGGAATGCAAGAATTCATGACTGACGACTATAGCCAGGGAGCCGTACGCGTGTTAGGCCCCAAATGCGTTGGGTGGACGACATCAAAAGACAAACGGACTAACCTGGAAAAGAACTGCACAAAACAGAGAACAATGGAAAATAATTGGGGAGGCTTATATCCAAAGTTGGATTGAAGAAGGCTAGAAGTAAAAAGTATAGTCTAGAAAGCAGAAACAAGCTGACAAGAAACAACAAGCTAATCTTGATGTGGATGCCTGGTTATGAACCGAGACAGCTGATCGCCTTACTAGAACAAGTGCGGAGTCTCATTTCATTGGTCCGGAACCTTGTACAGCATTGCAAAAAGCCACATTATGGCTACGATCAATAAATGGGAAGACGTCCAAAGTCTACCCAATGGAACAACATTCCAAGTTTAAGACAGACGAGGAAATTTATTTACCAATTGTCAAACAGAGCGCTAGAATTGGTCGAACTTAGCAAACAAGAGTTAATGGAAATATCCTTCCTTCTAACAGGACATTGCCCTGTGAGATACCATCTCAGTTTCATAGGTAAAGCTGGGAATATCTTATGTCGATTCTGTGAAGAAGCCACTGAAACAGCGGAACATATTCTCTGCAACTGCAAAGTTATAATCCGCTAAAGGTTTCAATAACAAGGAAAGGTGTTCCCAACACATGAGGAAGTGATCAAAATAGCTCCCCGGAAAGTCTTAAAGTTCGTAAGAAGTTAACCATTTAAAGGGTTCTTTTAAAACAGAAGGGTTTCACAGAAGATCCCAGCAGGTCTAAGTGAGGAGAGGCAATTTCTACCTGAACGACCCCCGATAGAATCTACAATGTAGATGCTGCGTTGTTGTGTCCAACTAATTTGGATATGTGCATCTGTTTAATATTTATGTTGATTAATGGTGCCCTGCAGATGTGCCATTTTGTATTCTACTGGACGCTTCAAACAAAGTTCCGGTGCCCCATATACCTATCATTTATGGGTTTTTAGGTATCTATGTATTTGGGACTGTCCATATGGTCACTAATCCCTACCGCCATGTAAATCGCGATAGTTTTGGATTTTGAAAGAGCGCATGTGGAACACTTGTTCTCCGACCGTTGTTTGTTTCATTTCCACTTTGTCAAATAAATGTGTTGTACAGATATGTAGCGTTTTATTTATACTAACACCAGCACACCGAAAGTGGTGTCCATAACAAAATTATAACCCCAAGTACCGACAGGACAAATCGGTACACAAAAACTGGCGCAGTCGGTAGGATTCGAACCTTCTGGTAATTTGCCATGTACACAAGAGCGTATAGTAACAAAGATTACTAGAATACGCACAAAAGCTATTATCAAACCGAGAGCACGAGCTACTTAAGCTATTTAGTTTTTGGTATGAGTAACTCTCTATATAATACCTGCAGACTAAATTAAAATTTATAAATGGTATCCATAAAGATTGAGTAACTAATTCTATTGTAAAGGTACAATCGTCACCAAGGAAGCTTATTAAAAACTTAAACTCAAAATTATTAAGTTAATAAGAATTTTTAGTTTAAGTTATTATATTATAATGCTACACCTCAAACTGAAACTAAAGTGTTTAGAAAGATTTTATGCTTATTATGACATATTTATAATAATTTAAAACATTTATAGGCAAACTTTCCTTTTCACTTGAGCTAAACAGGGGATTCACCTAAGAATTCGCGTCTTCCATCGATAAAATAGGAAATACAAAAGTGTATCGTAGGGTACTTCGATATCTAAATTATATTGACAATCGCATGAATCAGAAATGCTTATCTGGTATGCTAAACAATTTAAAGACATTTTGGAAATCTTACAAATTAATAAATTGTTAGACTTACTATTTTATTATATTTGAAATACTTCCATTTAGATATTCATAAACTTTGTTATTTTCTTTCACACCTCCTTTATTTAAAAGTGAGTAGAATAAAATACTGACCGTACTAGACAGGCATCTCTCGTTCATATAAAACCTTCTATAATATGCAATTCATTACATTAACTTTGTCTGATTCCTACCAGTTCTACTGTAAAATACGCTTAAGGTTAAAAATAACATACAATGTTAAATTTAGATAAAAATTCTTGTGTAATGCTTAACTTTATAAAACCAGATACACCGTCAAACAAATTTTAAATTTAAATACATCACTTAGCTCTAACATTTTGTAGGCACTTGCAATTCTAAACTTCAGGAATTTTCTTGAACCTATAAACAAGCTAATTTTAATGTTCTTAACATGTGTGAACTGTGAACTTGAATTACTCCCAGAATATTTATACAAAATAGATAACTATAAGTATAATGCAATTAATAGAAAAATGGCTAGTTTTAAATTATATTGTAAGTTCTGATGAAGCAAATATACTTACAGCTTGCTTAT
>JABXWE010046251.1:0-15805 GCA_014611495.1 Limonius californicus
TACTTATATAATCATTTAAAAATACCTGTTAGAAATTCACAATTATAAGACAGTTCATTTTAAATAAATGTCTGTAGGTATTAAAAAATATTAGACAGATATTCGAAAATATTGGACAAATATTTTTGAATAAATAATCTTAGAGGTAATTCATAAGTAAAGGACATTTTAGGGATATTTTTAAATAACTAACATCTAGATGCTTTAAAGGCAAATACTGTGTGAAAAGAAGAAGATTATGTGAAACATATGGGGTCACATATAAAAATATCCTACTCTGCTTTTAAGATTAATAAAAATATATTTTATCATTTTTTAGCAACTAGGACATTAGAATTATTTCTTACACATTTTTAAATATTAGAAACAGTACACGGGGTGGTTAAAAAAAGATGATTTTAAAATATTGTTAATTAAATAAAATGATTCCACAACTTACATTCATTTTTCTTTTACATCTGGATTGGTTAAGTAGGAAATTGATCTTCAACTGGTAGAAAGCAGGATTGTGGTCCCCTTGATCATCATTGGGGAACTTCTTCAAAGCGTATTGGTAACGATGGGCTGCCTCTCTCAACCGACTTTTTCGGTACAAAACGTTGCCATCTTCCAAGAGCTTGTTGAGGAGGATGAGCCTGCAAAAAACCTCACATTAGTTTAACCAAAAACCTAACATATCCACAAAACCCTTACATTATTTCTGGTTTGCCTGCAGCCATAGCCCATGTTGCCGGCCCCAATTTAGCACCTTTTTTCAAGAAGCACTGCACGACTTGGATGTTTCTGCATCCAATAGCTCTGTCAAGGGGCCGCATACCATTGATGTCAACGTGTTCAATCAGAGCTCCCCGTTCTAGGAGCATCTGTACAATTGCTGGGTTACCTTGGAAAGCTGCCAAATCAAGTGGGGTTCTTCCTGTCTTGTCGGTGTGGTTTAAGTTGGCACCGCGGTCCAGCAGGGTTTGACATGCTTGGATTTTACCGCGCAGACATGCCCAGCATATTGATGTTAGCCCTTCTCGGTCTTGCTTTTCAAGAGTTGCTCCTGTAACAAAGCAGAAAATTAGAGTTGGCAATGAGGAACAGCTCCACAAAAAATACAACAAAGATTAATATACTAGATTTTAAATAAAACGTATTCATGGTGATTTCATCATTATTGTCCTGAATAGGATGCTAAAACCGACAAAATTATAAGAATTCTACTCTGTAGCAAGTAGAAATGTAGTTGAAATATACTTTTAACCTACTTTTGTTGAATGGGCTGCTACAAATCACTTAAGTCAGTTTTAATAATAATTGACCTCCAGCTATTCCACGTGAAATGGGTGTGTTCCCTAAATTAAATTACATTATCCAATGCTCTAACTAAACAAATCATTGGTCAGCTGGCGGTTAAGAAGGTTTAAAATAAATATATGCCTTTTTTGTCTAGGCTAAAACCACCTCCAGTTATTACACACCTTCATTGCTCTATGTATACAATACATTCAAATCATCTTAACCTCCCACTGGCTAGCGATTTGTTTACTTAAACCACTGAAAATTAATGTTTAATTGGGGAAATATAACCCATAAAATTGTAAACAATAAATAATATCAGTAAATATTGTTAGTCGCTAGACTAGATAAAGGTCTTTTTTAGCATTCTATTTAGGAAATTCATGTTGAAACAACCACCATTTATTCTTTAATATGCATTAACTTTACATAGCTAAAATTTGCAAAATTTTCTTCTTACACTTAGTTATTCACCTCCAAGAATTACTTTCCACCCGCGAAATACAAAATTGGTATAAAAGTTATTTTTGGCAGCCTGTCAGAACAATCGCCTTAAAAGTAGAGATATATTCAATCCGGCTCTTACTAAACCTCTCATGTATAAAAAGCAATGGTATTTTTTTACTTGCAATGGTAAGAATAAAGTATAAACAAAATTGGTAGTTCAAGAAGTTTGTTTATAATGTGATACCTGATATTAAATAATTTACTTTAAAAATCAAATGGTAATTGAAAGATAAATTCATAATTGAATAATTCAGCAAGACCAGGGGTAAAACGGTATATTATTTTGACTATAGTCAAACAAACACAAACACTACACGGTGGGGTGTGCTGCCAACCACTCAACAACCGGTTCGCTAAGAAAAAAAAGCAAGGACTTGGTAAAATCAAAATTAAAAATATAAAGAAAAATATTTATTACGATAAACATGTAAATAAGTAATATTTTGATAATAAAAATTTTAAATAAAAACAATACATTTAATATGAATTAATATAAACTCCATATGCCTACTTTATTTGCCGAAAACATCTGATAACTTTTTCTAACTCTTGTTTCAGTTGCTAATCTATGGTTTTACTCATCCAAGATATGTAATAGATTGAAATCGTCGTTTGGCTTCCCCAATAAATTAACTGTCATTAGATCCGCAACATAATCTACTGTTAAACTTGATCTCAATTTTGTTACAATGACATTCATCAAACTAAAACCTCTTTCCGTTTCTGCACTACTGATTGTGTAATCGTGTTTGCTATTTTTTTAGCTTTTAAAATTGTACTAGGCAACTGAATATTTTTAGGCTCTATGTTTGCATCAACAAAATCTCGAATTCGTTAATATCAGCGTTAATGTTTAGAATTTCGCCTAATTTTAGAACTTTCTCTTCACCTTCTGGCCAAGGTGAAAGGATCTTATCAAATGGCCATGTGGAAGGATCATCATCAAGGATTATCATCAGTAGGCTCATGGTTCAAATTTATTTAGGGTAACAGATAAAAGCATTGAAAGGGGAGTAAAGCAAGGCGACCCCCTGTCTCCTAACCTATTCACAGCCACTCTGGAAGACATTTTCCGCAACTTAAAATGGGAAAAATACGGCATCGATATAAGTGGTAAAAGGTTGTCAAACCTGCGATTTGCCTACAACGTGATCCTGTTAGCTGAAAGCAGTGCAACACTGAAGTTAATGCTAATGGAATTAAGTGAAGAAAGCAGTAAGACGGGCCTAAAAATAAATTTCGAAAAAACTAACTTAATGTCAAACAGACTATCAAACGATTTGGTACTGGGAGATGAAACTGTAAAATATGTCCAAGAAATGTTACACTTGGGGCAAGCTATTTCTTTAGGGAGCAGAACCGAGCGGGAAATTTATAGAAGAATCGACATGAGTTGGAAGTGCTTCTGGTCCCTAAAACATATTTTAAAAAATGGTAATATTTCCATAAATCTAAAATGAAGTGTATATAACAAGTGTGTAATCCCGACCATGACTTATGGTGCTCAAACATGGACTTTAAATATGAAACTATATCAGAAAATAAGTGTTACACAATCAAAAATGGAAAGATCCATGTTAAATATCAAGTTAAGTGACGAAGTGAGAATAAATAATATAAGAATGGGAACAAAAAATATTGTGGAAGTATGCAAACATTTAAAATGGAGTTGGGCAGGACATGTAGGTCGGCTGTCCACAATACGCTGGGCCCTGAGAACGACAAAATGGAGACCAAGGGATGGACAAAGAAAAAGAGGGAGACCACACCAGAGATGGGAAGTAGAAATAGCAGAAGCAACAGGATAGTCATGGTTGTTGGAGACAAGAAACAAAACCAGTTGGAAACAGATGGGGGAGGCCTTTGCCCGACACCGGGATCTAAATAGCTAATAATAATAATAACAGATAAAAGTCGTAGTTTCATATTCTACGCGACACTATCCAAAATTTTTCTATTTCGGTTTTATAAAGCCGTTCTAAGCACACTGTTTTAGCTTAAAAACAGTACGTTAAGGAGGCCTGTTCGTACTGTTTTTACTTTGTTTTTTTACGATGTTGGTAGTACGATTTGAATTTGAAAGTTTGAAATGTCAGTTTCAGCCACCTGTCAGTGCTGCCATAAGTGTTTATAAAAACTCCCTAGTAATCGATTTGACGTAAAATTTTCTACATAAATTTATTTAAAATACTCTTAAACTTCCTCAATAGAAAAAATAGTATAAAGAACACGTTTCATAAGACCACTTGTCGCACTCGTCCGTTGAAAAACTCGACGCTTCGCGTCTCGTTTTTCAAACTTGGACTCGTGCGTTAAGAAAAGGCCTTATGAAACTAGTTCTTTAATATACTATTTTGGTAATAATATCCTGTATTATTAAACTGTTTTTGGTAACTATTTGGTTTTTAAGATTGGTGATATTTGCTTTCACTTTGGTCATAAAACGACAAACGTCAGATGTCGACTACATAACCACAAACTCTGAACTGTATTTATTAAATTTACTACAATCAAATATAACTTAAACTTAACTTTTAACGAATTAATTAAACAATTTTTCAAATTTAAACTAATTCAAATGTCAGAACAACGAAATTGATACTTTGCCCGTTAGATGGCGACTGTCAAATGTCATTTGACAATTCGCCAACGTTACGCGCAAAAATTCCTAGAATGCGCCATTTTTAATATCAGAAATTTTGAATTTCTACGTAATCAGTAACTCAAAGTTGATAAAATAGTATATTATACTCGTTTCATAACGGGAATTGTAGCACTTGTTCCATTGGACCCACGCGTGCTACAATAGGCCCTCTTGTGAAACTCGTATAATAATATACTATTGTATTTAAAAAGTCGACTATAGTAGGCAAAACTTGTTTATTACATTGATTATAGTTGCATAGTAGGATGAGAAAAAGAATGTTCTTTTATTTTTTTGCAAAGAGAAGCTTGTCTAAATTCTTTTTCTGATCCCTTAAGAATAATCAAACCTGATATCCATTCCTTTGAAACATGTATGTATGTGTTTCTCGCTTTCAATCCCCAAGTCTTTATTTGTGAACAATCTTTACAACCTAATTTTCCATATTTCACTATACTAGCTATTTATATTGATCTGTAAACCTCCTTAGATGTTTTTCATTCCAGCAATCTGGTAGCTGACTGTCCATAGCAGTATTTGCTGTGTTTGAGAATATTGGACCAAATTGTTCTTGAACTTCTCCGACGGATTCTAATATTGTAGATGCTGTGATAGAATTTGTAGGTTCAACTGGGAAACTTATACAGTAGCTTCTTCAATTTTGGTTTTCTTTAAAGTAACAAATGATAATAAGTTGCTTTGAACTCACATTTTTTCAGAAAAAAATTATAATTTAAATAATATTCGTACTTGCCCGTTTATGCCAATTATCGACCTGATTCGATCAATGTAAATTCTGAGATAATTCTTTAGCGAAAAAGTTTTTTAAAACAAAACGAATGCACTTTTAAAACATTTTTTTCATTCTTAAATCTTCAGGAACACATACAGGAAATTTTTCTTTTTACTATACATTGCCTATGTATACTTTTAAAAAGAACGCGTCAATTACGCCTATTGTGTAGGCAACCAACTATACAGACAACTCAAGCATGCTGTGACCAAAGCAATCAAATTAATTCACGATTAAAAAATAAAATTAATCTTTATTTAGTGTCTTCTTGCGTTTTTTTTATACAACCATGTATAGTAAAGACGAAAAAGTGGAAATTCTAATGTGGTACCAGAATGGAAACAGCTTAAGAACTGTGAGATACTTATTTTCAGTAAAATATCCAGATTTCTTGTATTCGAACCATACAAACAATTGTTAGAAAATTTAAATCAGAGGAATGCGTAATAAATTCCCATAAAATAAAAACTAAAAGTAATCACGTTTTAACCGAAGAAATGAAATTAAATATTTTATAATACGTTGAAGAAATTATAATTAATAGTTATAACAAAAATAATAATTAAAAAAAAGTTTGCGATGACCGGGAATTGAACTCTGATCAACTGCTTGGAAGGCAGCTATGCTGACCATTACACCACTTTGCCGCTGATGTATTTGTGTTGTAAAAAGGAGGTACGATGTTGCCGGTCCTTACAGAAACATCACCCTGTCGATTTTTGTATTTAACAAATAAGTCATTATTTGCGTCCTATATACAGGGTGAAATACTTATTTAATATGAACACTGCATCAACATAACCTTCATACTAAAATAATTTACAACTACGGTGCCGTTTCTGATGCTTCTGTTTTTTAGTTGTCTCTATAGTTGGTTGCCTACACAATAGGCGTAATTGACGCGTTCTTTTTAAAAGTGTACATAAGAAATGTATACTAAAATGAAAAATTCCCTGTATATAAAAACGATGGGCAGAACTGAGGAAAAGAGCAGAACACGGTATGTAGCGCCGCTTTTTTAGGTTAGAGTGAAGCGAACGGCATCGGGACCGCTTTTATTGGTAAAGTGTGAAGTCGAAAACATAAAAACGGTTTCAACTTTTATTCGCAGAAAAAATTAACAACCGGATCGCCGATTTTCATAAATCTTAACAACAGGCTCGCGCGAGCCGGCTCCAGCACACCCCTGACTACACGTTAGGTATATCAAACAATTTAAACATTTAATAATACAATATTTCATTCCCTTACCTTTATCGAGCAATAATTCAATTAATCCAACATGTCCTTCAGAAGCAGCCAACATCAGTGGAGTACGACCAACACTGTCACACTGTTCCAGTGCAGCATGATTCTGAATCAATTTTTCTGCAATAGCCCAATGCCCTTCCTTGACGGAGAGTAACAATGGAGACATTTCTTTGCGGTTGGTTACAGAAATGTTAGCTCCTCGATTTATAAGAGCTGTACATACTCCATGGCAGCCATTAGTGGCAGCAACTGTTAAAGCAGTTTCACCAGTCAAGTTGTCTGGTTTGTCCACATTCACTTCAGCCATATCCAGTAAATACTCCACGATTTCAGTGTGCCCCTGGCTTGCTGCAGCTACAAGGGCTTGTTGAGCCGCTTCTGTGAGCTCAACATCCTCAGGATTCTTTACTATCCAATCACACGCCAGAAGATAACCCACAACATTTAAGAATCCATTTCTTGCAGCGTGAACTAAAGCACATTGGCCAGCTGTATCTGTGTGCCCGGGACTTGCACCAGCTGCTATGAGTTGTCTCACTACGTCACAGTGCCCTTTAGCAGAAGCTAGAGATAATGCTGTAGATCCTTGACTGTTGGTTAATTCGACATCAGCACCAAACTCCAAAAGCAAAGAAACCATGGGTACAATACCTTCACATGCATACATACATAGAATTGGAGCATTACCCAAATAATCGGTAATATAATTGGGGGAAGCCCCTGCAAGTAAGAATAATCGAGAAACTTTAACATTGGGGCTGTAAATGTTACGTAGATTACATATGGCAGCAGAAACATTAGCAGAGCTCTCTGCTACCCAATGTGCTTGAAGCTCTCTTGAGGATATACTAGAAAAAGTCATGTTTCGGTAAACATGAGCTTTCAAAATGTGGTGCCCTAGTTCTAATGATTTTTCTGGGTCTAAAGGGGCTTGAACTCTGGACAGCCTGAATGCTATACCAGAATGGCCGGATCTTAGATCACACAGAAACTTTGTGCTTTCATTATCATCACGGCGAATTAACCATTCTCTGAATGATGGATGGAAGAACATGTACGTGTTGTCCAGTCTCTTAACGAGGAAGCCAGACAAGAGCTTGAATCTCTGAAGGAACTCATCCCAAGGAAGAAACCTATCCACTAATAAGGAATTTACAGAGTAATAAATTTCTAGAAGTGTAAGAGGATATAATGCTGCTAGGCAGACACTTAATATATGAGTTACTTTATCAAAGGAACGTACAGTGGGAAATCTAAGATTAAAATGTAGCAAATAAATCTGAGCTAAATTAACTGGAAGAACCTTATACCCTGAAGACTTAGCAACTAGATGCCCCCTTTCCAATAAATCTAAAGTGAGTTTGGCAAAAAGAAACGACCCCTGACTTAACTGCAACAAATGTTGAGAAAACTTATGTTGGGAAATATTTCCACTTTCAAGTTTTCCCGTCGTTGATGAAGTAATATTGCTCTGAATGCTGGGGCTGTTTTGGAGCCTAAAATTAATATAGTCCAACATATCTTTCTGGACATTCTCATTGTTCATTTTGTCCAAACTTATGCGGGTATATGGCAGTTGTTTAGTAATATCTTGAAGTTGTGTTCTCACGGTAGCAACAACTTTTAGCCACGATGGAAAGCTGGGCATGTGCTTTACAAGGAATGATGTAATGGTATCACCATGATCTGGTCTATGATATTCAGCATCACAAAGCGCATCAATGAGGATCACACAGTTCTGCCCATCTATTTTTCCCACCCTCCTCAAACTGGCAAGAGGTTCCAAGACACCTCTATTAAGTGCAAGGTCGGGATTTGCAATGCACTCTTTCAATGAGACCATTCCTTGCAGGTGTGGTTCGTTTAGAAGATAGTCACGGTAAGCAATAAGCTGGGGTGCTTGACACAACTGTGCAGCAAGAGAATGGATGAAATCAGGTACTAAACATGTGTTGTTGTTATCTGCTTGGCAGAAGTGATAACCCACAACATTGGCTGAGAGATGCTTTATTCTTTCCGAGACGAGATCAATTTGATAATAAATACTTTGAGGACTAAGAGAGCGATCAGGCGAGTGAATGGCTTTTGATTTAGATTGATACGCTGGTTCTTTTCTTCGGCCAAAACAACTATATTCTACTAGTTGCAGAATTAGAGCTGTTTTGCCAGTTCCAGGGTTTCCTGTTAACAGAACACCTGGACTGGAGGAACCTGCAACAAAAAAAGTATTTAAAATGGTAATAAATCCTTTCAAGAAAAGTAAATAAAAAATGCATTATATAAAAAAAATACAATAAATACATAGCTCAAAATCTACTAGGAGTACAAAAGTGGATGAATCAACAGGAATTGGCCTAGGAAAATATACAGTTATCATATAATTTACCATTTGAAGACGAATGTATAAAGACCAGGCTTCAAAAAACGATTAAGGAACAAGATAAACGAAAACATGACGAGGAAAGTGGCTACGGACAAGGAAACGAATAGGAAAGGAAAATAGGAGAAACAAATGGGAGGACAAATGATGAAGATTGGTACATGGAATGTGCAAAGTATAAAGACAAAAGAGGAAGAAATGATGAAACAAAAAATAGAAATTTTATGAATATCAGAGGGGATAAATGATAGTAGCATCAGGCAAGAAATGAAAGAAATTAGCCAAATAGAAGTGCTAGGAGCAATAAAAAAGATAAAAATAAGCAGAGCTCCAGGCAAGGATGATATTACCCCGGAAATGATAAAATATTTCGGAGAAAAGGAAGTTAAAAAACTACGAGAAATATTTAACGAAATAACGAGAACTGGAATGTAGGAATAATTATACCGATCCATAAAAATGGAAACAAACGAAACTGTAATAACTAAAGCTGGGCAATTGCATATTTGCATGTTTTTTCCTATCAAGCATAACAAGCTGATTTTTTGTAAATACATGTTTTGCAATATTTAGAGTTAGAAAAGCTAAATTTTATTTTGCATATATTGCATATATTACAAGATTACAGCATACGGCACATGTTAGTGCATATTTTAGATGGTAAGGGCATAAAAATGCATGTATTGCATGATTATTTCAAGAAAAAAATTTATTTTTAAATTGGTAAATGTTATTTTTCTGTAGAATTATCCTAAAGTCAAAACCTTTTATCTTTAACAGGTAATTCACTTTGCAGGCAGGTAAAAATATTACGAAAACAACTATTTTTCGATATAATGATGGTGTTAAGCGTTCCGTGAATCATCGGTTTTACCTGAATTTGTTTTTCACCCTAGCCATTTCTTAGTTTGCAGATAAATATCTAATGGTAGGAAAAACCCTGGTGGAGGTGTAGGGTTAATTTTGAATTGTAGAGTTGCCATTCATTTCAGTTTTGTTCTATTGTTGCTTGTGGGTTAGTGTTGTTACAATGCCTAAAGTTGGACGCTCGCGAAGTGAGTTAATCGAACAATGGATTAGAGAACATAAGTGCTTCACGTTTGACGGAGACATTGTATTCTGCAAAATTTGCTCCAAGCAGGTTAGTGTAAAACGTAATCCACGCATGGGGACATATCTAGTTCACGAATGTTTCTAGCTACATAATTTTATTCAAGTTTGTTGTAATTTTTTAACATTACTCTCTGAAATTTTCAAAAGTAGACATGTGAAACAATTTTAGAAGTTAATTATTTAAATCTATCATTATTGTAAAAGTACAATGGAATTGTGATTCAGCAAAAAATGATTGCATATTTTTTCCGGTTGCGCAATACATCATACTTTGAATTTTGAATTTACCAATAACATTTTTATTTAAAAAAGGTAATGGCGACCAAGAAATTTCAAATTGACCAGCACATGAATACGGGACCGCATAAATTACCAGCAAACGAAGCAGGACCTAGTCAGCAGCTATTAACGAATTGCGTAAATCAGACCGAGAATTGTAATATATTCAATAAAGAGTTGTGCAGCATGATGGTAAAATGTAATATTCCTTTCTACAACTTTGAAGTCCCAGAATTCCGAAACTTTTTTGAAAAATTTACCAAGGAGAAAATTGTGTCTAGGAGAACCGTTTCTAGAGTATATATTCCAGAATTATACGATCACTACATTAACAAAATAAGAGAAAAAGTTGTAAATAATTATATATGAGAAAAATAAAACACAAGTCTCCTCCACAATATATATTTTTCTGGAACTTTTGCTTCCACTACGAGGAATGGATTACTGTAACTTAATTATATATGGTTTAGCGTAGACGAAACTACTGATGCATGTGGAAGATACATTGCAAATTTCGTAGTCGGAATATTGGATGGCAAACCTTCGCCCAGTTATTTGTTTGCCGTAAAGGAATTAAGTAAAACCAATCATTTAACAATAACAAGATTTATAAAAGAAACTCTTTCATTTTTATTTTTACCAAATACCAAATGGTTACTGATGGAGCAGCATACATGGTGAAAGCTGGACAAAATTTAAAAATGTGTTTTTCCGCGCCTCGTTCATGCGGCATGTTTAGCCCACGGAATAAACAGAGTGGCTGAAGCTATCAGAATGGAATTTCCATTAATAAATGAATTAATTTCTACCACCAAAAAAGTATTTTTGAAAGCGCCTACTAGGATTCAGATTTATAAAGAAATGCTACCGGATGTCCCGCTACCTGCCCAACCTGTTCTGACAAGATGGGGAACATGGATTGAAGCTGCTTTATTCTATGCTAAAAATTACGCGGATATTAAAAATGTCGTGAATACCTTTGACCCTGAAGGTGCCCAGTCAATTGTGGCTTGCCAACAATTTTTAATAACAAAAAAGTAACTGTGCAACTAAATTATGTTAAATCTCATTTTGCTGATATTCCAGCTATTATTAAAAAACTTGAAACTCAGAATTTGTACCTTTCCGAATCCATAAGCATTGTAGAAAAATTTCAGAACGATTTACAAAAAAATTAAAACGAAGTAGGGAATAAAATTAGCACAAAAATCAATGTACTATTGACTAAAAATAAGGGCCTGGAAGTGTTAAAATTTATTAACAGCGTATTAAATGGAGAAGCGGAAACGTTGGATAACTTTAATGAGGATAAGATTTATTCAGAATTATCACATTTATTTAAATATTGTCCCCTGACTTCTTGCGATGTAGAGAGATCATTTTCAGCGTATAAGAATTTGTTGGAGGATAAAAGGCATTCGTTGTTAGTAGATACTATTGAAAAGCATGTGATAATTTACTGTAATACATTGTAATATTTTATTTCTTTTTTTATTGAGTAATTTATTGTATAATATTAATATATGACTTTAACCAATGTTGTTTAATGATTTATTTAGCATGTTAGTTTGTACCGAAATACTTATGTAAAAAAAATTTCACTGCATAAATATCGTGCATATTATTTTTTTGAGCATATATTATTGCATATAGCAG
Source organism: Limonius californicus (assembly GCA_014611495.1). NCBI lineage: Eukaryota > Metazoa > Arthropoda > Insecta > Coleoptera > Elateridae > Limonius > Limonius californicus. Next base: position 11,905 of record JABXWE010046251.1, read on the forward strand.
TAGGTTACTGCATATTTCGTGCATATATTGGCAGTTTTTTGCAGCATGTTTTAGTGCATATATGCCTTATCTTTACAGCATATCTGCCCAACTTTAGTCATAAGCCTGCTATGTTATCCGTACTACGTAAGGAAAGGAAATAAGGATGGAGCAAAGGATTAAAATGTATTATATTGCTAATGCATTATTTACCCGTTTATGAGAATTCTTAGAAAAAATGACTCAGTTGATGTGTTTAATAACAGCCGATATTCAGAAATCATTACGAACTGTAATTTAATATTTTTTATATATTTTTATTAATAAAAATAATCAACATAGAAGTAAATAATTTAGTTGCACAAACAATATTTCTGCGGGAAGATAACGTTTCGATGACTGTAGGTGTTGATGGCAAGTCAAAACCTTTCATGGCTAGTTTTAGAATGTTTACCTATTCCCTTATTTGGGCCGTTCATGCTTTTACTTGGGGGTGTCATTGCAGTCATAAAAATAAATACAATAGCTGTATTTTCCGAGAAATTTTAAGTTTCTAGCTCTATAACCGTAAAATGGCCCTATCCGTGCCTGCCCCCCCCCCCCAATCCGAAATCGCCCGTGTGTACAAGCTGGGCTTAGAAACAGAATGGCATTTCTTTATTTTTGATCGTTTACAAAATTATTCAGGGTGGACTATTTTAGTTGGCATACCCTGTATAACGAAGTCGGTAAATCCTGAAAAAACATTCGGTATAGGGAAATTTCGTTATATACAAAAAAACACATTTTGATATTTTGATAATGGTTAAACATTTTCTGACAATTTAAGAAAGTTTTGAAGAGTTTGTACATTATTAAATATGTTCAACTTTTATACAATAAACGGATTTTCTTTTTACTGCGGCCTTTTTGAAAATAAATAATTTTAAGTTTGTACTGCTGTTCACCCTTAGATGCGTAATACATACATTTACCTATAAAATATTATTTGTTTAGGCTTTTCTAAAACAGCAGTGTACAGTACAAAAGTTCGTTATATAGAGAATTTCGCAATATAGGAGTTCGTTATATGGAGAAATTCGCTATATAAAAGTTCGTAATATCGAAGTTTGACTGTATGTAATCTATTTTAATTTCAGTGCTGCTTATAGCATAGCTGCACAATCAGTGAAAGTGACTATGAAGACATTCACAGTAGCATATCGGAAGGCGACCTTTTCGAAGAAGAGGCAGAATTCTAAATGGATGCAGATAGTACAGAATATCTTTTTATCAGACAAGACAATAATTTACGAAACAGTGACGGCAAAATATCCGAAGATGATGATTCTGACTCGGACATAAAACTAGAAGTGGAGGTGGAGAATACAACAAACATGATTAGGGCAAATGCTATTAGTGGCTGACGAAATGTCGATATAAACTATTTTATAGATGCTTTACAGACTCTAAACATGACGGATTTCAGTGTTCATTTTACGACTTCCAATTGTAGAAAAACGTATGTAAATAAAGTGTAAGTACTTCTCCAAGGTCGAAAATCTTAAAAAATGCACTTGCAATTGAAATTATTAATTATTTTGTATAGAACAACTAAACCATAAAAAAAAACTATGATGCAAAATTATCCATAACTAGCTGTTATAAGAATTAACAGTTTACAAGAGTTTACGTAGATTAGTCGCTGCACACAATGGAACCGATTGCGGTTACGTCCTAAATATTCTTAAATCCTAAATATACAGGGTTTAACAATTAGTATTACAGGTAGAAGCTCATAAAATTACTTGGAACTGAAAATCCACAGTTTGTTTGCAGGGACGGCTTGTTATCAGGCATTTAAAAATATTTTGCATTTGTGTTTGAATCTCGGTACGGTTAACTTGCTAAAATACATTGAAAATAGTTTTTCTCCTAATTATACAGTTAATAAAATAGTAATTAATTTAGATAACGATTCTTCGGATAGTGACACTACTTTTTAAGTGTATTGATATAGGCTGTGTACGTAATTAACTTTATTTGGACGCGTTATTGTGACAAGTAGTGCGATATTTGTGATATACATATACATAAACTAATAGAAAAGTACGGCTCTCCTAGAGCCTCAACCAATATCTTATTTAATTTGGTTGTTTTACTTATCAACTAATCAAAATAAGTAATATGTTGGGCGAGGTAAAATTTATCAGCATTATAATACAATTTGAAGTTCGAAGAACAGAGGCCGGAATTTCCACTGGGTATACCCTACGAATTTTACCTGAATACTGGTATTTTCTTCTAATGTCCAACAATAACGGTTGCCATTGTGTGTAGTGGCTAATCCAGGTAAACACTTGTAAACTGTTAATTCTTTTGTTAAAGGATCTGGGCGATCGAGCCTGAATGGACTATACCATTTGATTTTATAAAGTTAATAAGTGTAAATTAAATTGAATACATACGCGATGTAGTTCCAACATATTCATGAAAAGTAAGCAACACTCTTTACTTTTGCTAACTTAGAACCAATAACATAGCATGGTTGTGACGTGTAGGTATACGAAATCATTGAAAGTTGCTTAGATCGGACGTGTAACCTGTTGCCTATGTTTATGCGGCTTCAATAATTATAGATCTGCTAGAAATGAAATCTTTAGTTACTAAACAATCTCCTATAACGTAACCCCAACTGAGGCAATCACTAAAAGCATAAACACGAATATAAGCGAAAAGATTAAGCATTATCGCTCATATCGCAAATTTACACGTGTGTGGTTTCCCTATTTATAAAATGCGTCTACTAACTATGATAGAGGTAAGTAATACCAAAAACATTCATAATGTACAATTTCAATGTAAATGATTTTATTACTTCTACTAATAAAGGCTATACGCGAATAATTTTTACATACGAGTACGACCTAAGTATTGGAGGTGAGAAGACTATAAGGAAAGCGGAGTAATGGGTGATAGGAATGCATGTATTAGAGAGACAGCGATGAAAAGATAATTTGCATTCTGGGTAATCGCCCTAGATATATTTAATACAAGCAAAATCGAATGCACCAAAAGTGGAAAAGGCTTTATTAGAAAAATACAACCCATGAGACAGTCCTATTCCTGTAGTAATGATAAATTACAGGAAATAACTACTATTCTCGAAGATACATAAAAGAAGATTATCCTGTAAAACTCTTAATAGAAAAGAAAGAAATAAGACCAGTAGTAGAGGAGCTACGGAAGCGAGGAAATCATGCAAACAAAGAAGAAAGATGAAAAGCAATGACTCAACAAACACCCCTGAAATAACGTAAAACCAAAACGCTATGAAGCACGGGTGAGATCCAATGTCAAGAGCAAAATGGAGAACAATAATGACCAAGACAATGACGAAAGTAATGAAGACACAAATCAAAATACGAAGACAGATAGCAACAAATCGATAACCGAATTGAAATGGTAACCTCTATATCGCACACAGACAAGCAACACAAGCAGTGGCGAATTTACGTTTTTGCCGCCTATAAGCTTATATATTTTGCCGATTAGTTTCATTAAACACTACTAGAAGTGAAGTCAAATTATTAGCGCGATTGGAACCTCTCTCAAGGCAGTGCCCTTGGTAACTCTTCCTTTGCCAATACCTATTTATGCCACTGAACATAAGAACTAAAATTGGAATTGCAACTAAAAGGAGCGTCGTAATCCTTAACAATAAATAAGGCTTCATAATATAAAAATTTTCATATTTATTTAAATAGGTGGTGTGGCCGAGAAAATAAGTGGACGCGATTGCCTCCCTGGACTTTCCCATACTGGAAACTGTTCATATCATCTTTATTCAACAGTAGAGTTATTTTCCTCAAAACGGTTGTTCAAGTGCTATCCTAAAACCTTGCCTCGTAACGAATAGACTTACAAGGCTTGTAAGAAGTCC
>JABXWE010046252.1:0-10833 GCA_014611495.1 Limonius californicus
TTTCTGCACTAGTTGCGATGAATACCGAATGCAATTGCAGCGGAATTATCATATTAAAGCTATTGAAATGTAAATATGAAGGCGCGCGCCCGCCAACGGACTTGGCACCACTACAAAACGATAATTATTGAAATCGTACCTACATAACGACGACAGCAGGACGGTGGTGATACGGAAACGAATGGGAATAAATCTAGTTTCTCCAGATCGGAGGAAAGAAAGGTAAAAAGTAGGCAGTAAAAACATGCAAAATGTTAGAAAGTGCGAATATTATTAGGTATGCATATGTATATGCAGTATGTGAACGTGTGCATGTCATAATTAGCGACACCAACGGGCGAACGTTTAATTTCCTAACGCCTTTTTAGACAGTAGCGGTTTTATACCTTTTATACTGCAATTCGATTTATAGTAGCGTGGCTCCTATTTTCCTATTCTTTTTTTATATACACATACCTCCAAAAGTAGAAACATATTGGTTGCACAACGTTTGGCAAACAACAAAAAATTTATTGCGGAACGTTTAACCACTTTCATATTGAAACACGAGTGACAATTTGCTGATCAAAGATAACCCGCTATAATTTGGGCTCATACAGTTAAAGCTGGCACTACCTTACTGAAAATTCCTACGAAGTTGATCTAATTGCGACACTTTAACGAGATTGTAAACTCGAGTTGAACGTTTAAATGGAAGAGCATAAAATGAGCTGTTAGATATTTATTAAAGCGAAACATTTCGCAAGAACCATCATTACTCATTATTTTGTGGCTCTTTAATGAATGGGATTTGATAGTCTGTTTAATGGAAACTTACTGTTGCAGCTTGTAGGAAAATGAAAGGCTTTCAAGCAAGCAAACAAGCAAAATATTGATTTTGTAAGAAAATGTTTTTCCATATACAAGGAAATCTTTAACGTCATGAAAAAGTCTACTTTCATGATGTTAATGAAAGTAACCATTGTGGACCTATGGCAATCCAAAAAGTGCTTCTTAGAAATTGTTTGTCCGACGATGCTGATATTTGAAAACTAAGTGTTTTTCACTTTGAGTTAGACTTTTTCCGGTAATTTTATCTGTTTTGTTCCGTTTAGATTCCTTACATACTTAATCTGATGATCCTCTGTAATATAGAATCGTCGATATTATTTATTTAAACACACTGTAATATTTTGGATTAGAGGCTTGCTTGTGCTTTTGCATTTAGTATTATGTACAAATACATACGATTCTTAACCTCAATGGAATACATTATATTACGATTAATATAAAAATATTAAATATTGTTATATATGTATTTTAAAAAGAGACTATAGAAAAAATTACATCTTCTTTATAATTGGGAGAACTTTAAGATAAACGTAGTTTAAGAGTTTACTTTCCTGTGTTCGTATTTCCTGCTTATAATATTAGTTTCTTCTTGCCCCTACCTCCTGCGCCTCATGATCCCAATAGCTAAATACAATATGTACTAAATCATGTTTTCCTAAGACTCTCCCACGAGAATTGATTACTGTGGGGGAGCAGATCAACCCCTTTATGGGGGGAAGCCCTTGCCCAACAGTGGGATGTTCTGGGCTAATTAAAAAAATCTCACTGGTGTAGTTCAAAGCATATTGTTGTTTCTTGTTCTAATCATAATCTTAACTTACCTTTTAGGTAGATAACGATTCTCAAATAGAAAGCTGGATTGATTGTAGATGTTATGGAATTGCACCTCAAAACTGAGCCGTAAATAATATAAGGATGCAGGAATTTAACAAAAGCTATTGATGAACTCGTGCAAAACAGAAAACGTTTTATTGAATGCTTTCCTTCAAGTTATATTATTATTGCCTCACCGATAGGTGCCTGGTAATCCTTGGTTAAAATTCATCGATGCTGTAAATGCAGACAAAATAAGGGACCCGGCTTTAGGAATTTTATTTGAAAGTTGAAAATTTTCAAATACATTACATAAAACATAAAATATACAATTTTTTCTGGTGTATCTATTTTACACTGATTGGAATTGTCTGTCCAACGTTTCGGTACAATAATGTGGCAGTCGTACCAAGTTTCGCTTAAGTAATGTATATTTGTATTTCTTTGGCGATATGTTTTGATGTTTTGGAAATATTTGTGGCGCCATGCTTGTAATCTGTTTGATTCTCTAATAATTTGATGCTTGTTTATATTTTTATGTTTAAATCTCATACGTTTAATAATACCTTGTAATGTACATTCAGAACACTTTATTGCAGTATAATCTTCATTTAATCTTTGATTTAATAATTTTACCGTAAGAAAGCAGTTCCTCCGGTACATTTGACATATTTTTAACCGATTAAATGTTCGCTATCAGTCCACAGTGTCCACATTTTTAATAAAGTATAAATAAATATCTACTTCTCACAGAAATTCATCAACAACTGTTTTGCGCTGTTTAATTCTTAAGTTTAAAAATTATATCATTAAGGCCGACAATAAAGCAAGGATCCAAGCTAATTTTGGTACATAACTAGTTTACTCGGTTAAAATCAAAAATATTAGTTGAACTAAACGGAGTAATTTTAAATAATTAATTAAAAACAGAGAATTGAAGCTACTTGCTTGAGTCACAACCCCTAAGTAACCTCAGCCTCTTCGCAATATGTAAATTTACTTGATTGCGGCCAGTGCTGTAAACCGAATTACAAGTAGGTTGTAAATCCTTGTTCTACAAGAACCTTTTTAAAGTGGATAATGATATAATTTGAAGCAGACTATCCTTTGATTCTATAAAATAATTATACTTGTACAATTATTTTGCGGATAATTAATTAATGTTTAGTTTTAATACGCTTCAATTATTATAGTATTTTTACGTACAATGAAAGATGTTTATAGTAAGAAACTGAGTTTCCACGATTTATGTTTCTTGAGTGTAAGTGAACAAATAAATTTTGAAATATAATATAATGAAAAGTATTTTTAGGGTTTTATTAGGGAAATATTCTAAAAATGCTAAAGATGACGATTCAAAATTAACAACCACGTAAACATATTTTTAAGAAAATTCAATCATATAGCCAAACATATATTTGTTCCATCAAAATAGTTGGAATGCTTAATATTAAATTTTACTATATTCTGGTCAATAAATACGAGGACCTACAGCTGCACGTGGGCTCCGAACCACGGGAAGTGTCAACACTTCTACTCCAGGGAAGATTTACTACGCAGAATACCTCACTGGTTTCTCATTGCCATGCGGGGGAGAACGGCCGTTAAAAATCCGATTTTCCGGCACTGGGCAGTGAACCTAGGACCTTCAGTTTAGAAGTCTAATGCGCTAACCTCTAGCACACGGCCACCTGGTACGTAGCGGTAAATGTAATGTAAAGCTTTAAGCGTAACCTAACCTAACCTATTCAATATTTTTTTATATTAACTCATTTTACTGAACTCGATATGTAATGTTAATTTAGTATTACATACTTACTTTGTTTTTTGAATTGCAATTTGAAAATACTTATGTTGCATATGTCGTGAGTTTTCAATATTACCAATAAACGTTGGTAATTATAAAAAAATACCGGTAGAAGCAATTAATTTACATGTATTTCTCAAACTAATCAATACATTTTGGAAACTATATAAAAATACCGATGAACATGAATACCTTTTACCAAAGCTGTTGGTGATTATGAATTTTAATCGGCTATTATTAATATTAATCAGTTTCTAACAATTACCGTTACATATATAGTTGACTTTCATAGTGAACCTCCATGTAATGATTTTTTCTATATAATGATGTTCTTACGAGCATTGTGACCTTGAGACACAATTACATGTAAAAATAGCTTTCCATTATAATGTACAACCTCTACATTGTGATGTTTTTCTTTAATATTTTCATCATCATCATCATCATCATCTGACATGGAGCTGACTCGAAGGCCGATTCTGGATACGCCAGGCCCACCCCATGCCAGTAAGGTAGGTAGGAATTTACGGGATAGGGTGGGATCGGGTGTGGCATTGCACAACGTTAGCATGTCTGCAGTGCATACCGCAAGACACCGCTGCTACAACACCAGGTAGTTAGTAAGATACGCCGCAATGGGATGTTGAGTGCGTACCCGAGACCGTTATGCTCTTAGGCATTTGAGCCTACTAACCTTGATAGCAAAGTTTCACAATGGTCTTATTTCACATTTATATTCTGTCTAAGGTTACATAGTGCACCTATCTTAATACTACTACTACTACTAGCTTCTTAATGTGTACTCCCTGACTGATTGCAACTGACCGTTATACTATTAAGCCTCTGTGCTCAATGGCTTGGGGGTCGAGCTATACAGTGTTCGAAGATCTTATCTATGTTATGTGTAAGAGTAACAGAATGCTCCTAGCCTAGGTGTCTAATGACTAACTAACTACTGGACATGTACCGCCCTGATTTCCATTCTTAGGTGGCCGTTCGCGTCCGGATTGAATGTCCTGCTTTTCCCAAGCCGTCCCCGCTGCATTGGAGAGCTAGCTATCCGGCGTGTTCTTTCCCCCTGGTGCTTTGGCGGTTCTTCTCCTGTGGGTTCCTCGGCCTCACTCTCTGTCTTCTGCTTCGTCTCCGTTGGGCTGGTCATCGTCGGTCGATTCATGATCGGATTCTTCCCGAAGTTCGTAGATTCTTCTGGCCTCTCTTCAGATATCCTCTTTTCGTCGGGCCCATTCCTCCCATGTCTGTTTCGGTATGCCGGTATTTTGGATGTCCCTTCCAGTGATGTGTTCCACGTGTAGCATGGTCGTCCGATCTTCTTTTCGGCAGCTTGCATGGCATACGCTTGCTGTAGAGGATGGGTGGCAGGTCGTCGTAGGATATGTGCCCAGTATTTGAGTCTTGATGTGGTGAGCCGGTTCGTTATTGTTTTCCCTTCTAGAATTTCTTGTGCCGTCGAAGTGTTTGCTTCCCCTGTGGTTAGTTGAAAGAGGGTGAGTATTTCCTGTTCCATTCTTCGCAGCGCCAGTCTGTTAGCTTTTGTGATCGCGGTGGTTTTCAATCCGTATAGAGCAGTTGTGGATATAATGGAGGTGTAGATGATCTTCTTTATTCCGGTTGGTAGGTTGTGTTGCTGGAGGAGCGGGAAAATCATATGGGTGGCTTGGTGTGCTTTGGTTATTTTTTGGTTGATTACCGTTTTCCTCCCCCCTCGCCATCGTTCATCCAATATTCGTCTTGTTACATATATATGGTCTTCCACCGATCTAATGTGTAGGAAAGCTGCTTGGTACGACGGTATTTCTGGGGTTGTCTCAACCAGTGCTCGTAGCAGGTATTTTGCGTATATTTGATATCCTACGTACGATAATATACAGTTACATATATAAAATTTTGAGCAGATTATGGAATATTATTTTTACAAATTTCATAGAAGCTGTTATTGTCCTTGTACAACTATTCGACAAAATTCTAATTCTACATTTATTATAATCTTTGGTTTTCACAACCCTTAATGTGCAGTTCATTTACCATTGTACATACATTTGTTAGTTGGTGTTAAATTAAGCAGTTAAAAAATGGCAAAATGAAAATGTACGGCAGACAAGTTAAAGATGCTGGAAGACGTCGATAAGGGTGTCAAACAAAAATACGTCGCCAGAAAATTTGGTATCGGCACCAACAGTGTGTCGGTAAACGTAACAAAATCCTCGAAAAAGTATTAAAACAGAACGAGGAAGTTTATTCGAGGTGAAAACGAATTAGCTGGTGTGCCATTCAGTTTGTCGATTGTCAAACAAATGAGATTATTTTCGCATCTAAATATGAATTATAAATAGTGATGTGTCTATATAGTGATCTTTTTATTGGGTACTTTCCACCATTACTGAATGGGTCTTTAATTGCATGATTGTACTCGTATATATAAAAGCGGCCGAAAGGCTTCAGTTGCCCTATTCCATATTTTTTTGTTCGTTGCAAGTTCTATCCACTCTTTGATCTGACATTGCACAAGATCCTCCTTCAATGCCTCCGTTGATCGATATCTTTTCCATTTTGTACCTATATCCTTAGTATAATTTATGTTAGTTTTCCATTTGGCAATCTGGCGATATGTTCAATCCATGGTAGTCTCTATATTCTTGCAAAATTTGCTATTTTTGGCATTCCGTACAGTTCCATGATTTCCTGGTTTGTCCGTCTCATCCACATATCTCCTTGATGTACATCTCCTTATATTCTCCTAAGTATCTTCCTCTTCCATACGTCTAGTTTATTTTGCACGATTGCATTAGGGATCCACGTCTTAATCCATACATAACTGCTGGGCGGACTGTTCTGTGTATTTTTGCTGTTCCGCTTTTCGGTTCTTTGTTTGGTTTGAGCTTAGTTGCCAGAGCTCCAGCGTTTTTACTTCCTTATGTCAGTCTTTTATTAACTTCTTCGCTTTCTTCATTTCTTTTCGTTAAGGTGACTCCTAGATAGCCAAAACGACTTCAAAATAATAGTGTTTGTCTTCCCTAGATGTTATCTTAAAAGCTTGTCCAACAAGTGCCTCATACTCCTTCATTTCCATATATTTTGTCTTGTCTTCAATTATCCAACCTGAGTTCTTTGGCTTTCGCTTTCAATTTTCCAAAAACTTTTTTTAGTTCTTTAGGCCTACGTGTTAAAAACTGTGCGACATTACTAGAAAAAACTTATTATAGCTCGTTTCAGGGACTTCACAAGTCCCTTAAAAGTGAATCTTCATTTGGAAAAGTTTTACAGCAAATTAGTTTTTCGAAATAATTTTGCCAATCACTTCCTGGTGAGAGTAGTTGTTAGTGTATAATAATTAGTAAAAGTCCTTAAGTGCGTACTAATATATTTTATCTAAATTTCCCTATCTACAAAATTTAGTATTTTAACGAAATAGACTTTTTTTTTTACTTTCATAATTTATTTATGCTTAACCGAGCGCAGAATTGGAACTAGTACTGAACAATTAACAAATTTACTTATGTGTAATACAGTCGGTAGGCACCATAATTTGCGAAAGCTCGCGTTTTAACCGTTTTATCAGTTTGTCCAAGATCATAAAACATTTATTACTAAATTTATCAGTGTTAAGACATCTTTCTTTCTCATTGCACTTCGATAATGTCGTTGCTGGCGCACTGTTTAAAAAGCGAGCGTTTATGCTTATTGGGATTAGATTTTGCGATAACGTACAATAAAATAATGCTCGTAATTATCTCCTTTCACTGAGAAAATTAGGCTAATGGTTTTTGTATAGGAAAATACTCATTTTTAAGAATCACTTAAAATTTCGCCAATTTACGAAAAGCAAGTTCGAGGTATTACAAAATTTGAATTTACAATTGCATTAAATTTATCACTTACGTTAAACGTATGAACGAATGTTAAAGGCTGATAAGAAAAGGAAAGTTTCAGTATCAGGAAGAAAATCATTAAAATTATGGCTTTAAACGGTCTGGTGTGAACATGTATAGAAGCTTACTGATATCTGTTAAAACCCTTTCAGGATGGATTGGAAAAAATTGTTCTTCGTACATGTATGTTAGTCGGTTGAGAACGATACGACTGGGACGTACTAGTACGTCGGAGTGCTGTATACATTTATTTTCCAACATTTATACAATACATCACAGTGTCATCAAACATTTATCTTATTAGTAAATAATATATTACTAAAGAGTTGTTCAGCTGAAACCCATCTTTGATCAGCTTAGTCTTCAAAACAAATGCAATAATTCAAATGACTTTTGTTAATGTTAGTAGTGTTTATAAGCAACACATTAATAAGTTTCTCGCGTTTGAATTTGATTCTGACTTTTAAAACTTCGATTTTGAAATAGCGTTTGTTGTTGAAAATCCGTCCAAGTTTGATCAGCGTGCGATCCTACAATTTGTATGCGTTGAGGGTGTGCAGCCACTGCAGATTTATACGCGAATGCAGTGTATGGAAATGCAAATATTGCCCAACTATTAAGGAATGGTGCCAAAACAAAGAATGGAAAAGAGGGGACTATGGATGAGCCGCGACCAGGTGCACGGTTTACTGTATTAACAGAAAACAATATGGCATGTGTGGAAGGCCTTATTAGAGAAAATTGTCGAATTTCAATTAGAGAAATTTCAGAAATTGTTGGTGCGAGTGTAGGATCTAATGAACAAAAATGCTTGCGAATGGGCTTATCTTTGCAACACCTCACAGATTATAGGCAAAATGATAATGGCTTTCTTCTGTGAGTAGTTGCTGGTGACGAAACTTGGTGCTATTACTACGAGCCATCCAGTAAGTTATCGTCGATGCAGTGAAATATTCAAGTTCCCCACTACCGAAGAAGTTTAAAGCACCACCATCTGCAGGCAAGGTGATGTTAACATTTTTTTTAACATGAAGCATCCTTGTTGATGGAGTTTAAGGAACCTGGAGCAAATGTCTCTGCAAATCTGTACAATGAAACTTTGAACAAGCTTCATTAAGACGGAAACGCTCAGGAAAACTTACACGTGGGTTCATTTTGCTGCACGACAATGCTCGGCCTCTGTTGCTAAAGTGGTAAAAGAAAATCCTCAATGAAAGAAATGGAGGTTTTAGAGCATGCACCCCGCCCGATCTACCGCCTTGCAATTTCCATTTTTTTGGACCGCCGAAAAAGGTCGGCATTTTGAGTCCGGCGCAGAAGTGCAGATAGCTATGGAAGGCTTCTTTAATCAGCAGCCACAAGAATGCATGAGCAGGGTATAGGTCGGTTAGTAAAACATTGGGACATGTGCCTTAACTGTGACGATAATTATTTGTAATTAAATTGTTGAATAAATGTTTTATAAAGCAAGAATGGGTTTCAGTTGAACACACCTCATATTGTCAATTAAAGATCTTTTATGATTTTCTTCACCTAATGTACATCTTATCTGTTAATGTAAAGTGGGTTGATGATCGCTAAAGCTCAGTACACACTGCTGTCTACACAGTAGTGCAAATGGGTAGTCACACTTGACACAAAAAGCACTCGTGAGTAGTAGCTAGCAAACACGGTCGGATCCGATTTTTGTGTTGTGATTTTCCCGAAGTTAGAAAATAGATCGACAAGAAAAGTTTTCAAACGACTTTTAAGAAATATTAACATTTTATTGTAAATAACCTGCATTCGATAACTAAAAATTATGAGTATCTGAAAATCGGGTGCTCAATAGTCCCGCAAATACATCTTGAGGACTTCGGTACATCGAAGCAAAAATAGGTACAAATTACGAAAAATTGGGACGTCTGGTCACCCTAAATTTAGGTCTTCTTCTTCTTACTTTAGGAGTGGGTCCTGTTAATTCCAAATATACTGACTTATTTAATATTCGGTTTCGGACATATTATGTCTACTAATTGCCTTAGGATACTGACGTCCAGCTTTCGCACCATCTTTTTGGCGGTCGTCCTTGGGGCCTTTTAGTGTTGGGTTTCTGTGTCATTGCTATCTTTACCAATCCGTTACCGTCCATCCTATTGACATACTCCTTCCACTGCCGGCGGCATCTTGTTCTTACACATCTTACTACATCTGGTACCTCACAGATTTCCCTTACATGTTCATTTCCTGCCCTGTCTGGTAGGGTGTGACCTGATATAGGTCTTAGTGTTTTCATCTCCGTGGTCCTCATGGTATGTTTGGTTTTTGCTGTTTCCGCTCTAGTTTCTGCGGCATAAGTGAGAATTGGTCTTACGCAGGTTTTATAAATACTGATCTTACTTTCTACTGTCATATGATGTCGCAAAGAAAGCCCGATGTTACTGCAGCTTCTGTTGCCTGTGTTCGTACTTCCTGGTTTAGGTTTCTACTACTGGATGTGTTCACGCCGAGGTAATTAAAGTTCATGACTTGTTTAACTGTTTTGTTGTCGATTGCCAGTTTGTAGCGCAGGGGATCCTTATATATAATCATTGCCTGCGTTTTCTCTGTTGATATTTCCATATTATATTACTCTGATGTTGTTTTGAACTTGAACAGTAGTCGTTGTAGGTCATTTTCGTTTTCGGCCATGATAACCGCATCATCGGCATAACACACGATCTTTATTTGTTTATTCCCTATTCGATATCCACCATTGACTGTATTGACACTTTCAATTATCTTGTCCATTAAGATGTTCTGTATGTTGTCTTACATCTGTTGAAACAGGAACCTCTTCTGTTATTTTATTATTCGTTTTAATAGTGGTTTTGTTATTTATGATTAATTCCTTTATAATGTCTATCACTTTCTGGTTGATCTTGTTTTGTTGTAAAATATTTAGGATATCAGCTAACTTTATTCTGTCAAAGGCTTGTGTCAGGTCTATGTGGCATAAAAATGCCATCCTTCTCGACAATCTGGCATAGTATGAATACTGCGTCAATGGTAGACCTGTTCTGATGGAAGCTTTTTTGTTCTTCACTTACTCCAATTTCGTGTGTGATATACTTTGGTATGATTTTTGTTAATAGTTTTGCCATACTGCTTAACAAGCAAATTCCTCGGTAATTTTTGGGTTTGTTTTTGTCCCTTTCTTAAATATGGGGATGGCAATACTTGTATGCCACTGCTCGGGTATGGTTCCAGTATCAAAGATCTTTTGGAAGAAAGTTGTCATTTCTTGAAAGTAGATAGAGTTGGACAGATTGACGACCACCCCCCACTCCTGACCTTGATTTCAAGGTCAAGGCCATTGTTTTCCCTCACTCGACCTTCGATTCAAGGTCATCAGATTCCCCTCACTGGATCTTGAGTCCAAGGTCACCACCTCTCAGAAAACCTTGAGTAACTGATCGCCAGCCAGCCAGCACCCCCTAAACCTTGAATGTGTAAGGTCAATTCAATCAAAACGAA
>JABXWE010046253.1:0-11457 GCA_014611495.1 Limonius californicus
GGGAAACTGCAGTAGAAGAAAATGTTCTGTATACACTTTGTGCTTTGTGGCTTAGCAGAGACATAGTATTAAAGGCTGCTATTTTACAATTACTGGCAGGATTAGCTCTGTCTACAAGAGCAGCCATTGAATTGGTGCAAGGTAACGTATTCCTTCAAATCAAAGTAATTTTTGAATGCATTGGGTATACTTTTTAGAAATCAGAGATATCAAAACTGATAATGGAATTTGGGAAACAGCGTTAACAATTCTTTTAGACCACACAGAAGCAAGTATTGTTAGAGAAAATGCTGCATTATTACTTGGCAATTTGGCTAGTCATACTATGACCTCGTCTACAAACAATTTAATAATGATTGCAAATTTAACACCAATTAGTATGAAAAATGTAAGTAAATCGTTTTTAATTTTTCATCAGATATCATCCAGAAAAAAAACTTGAATTGTAATAATCACATAACCAATTTAGTTGTAATTGTTAAAAATGTGATGTTTTTCGTAGAGTAACAATGTCACGGGAGCAATTTTAAATTTACTTGAAGATTATACATTCTACAAAGAATTAGATGTAATTTTATCTTGTTTGTACATTAAAACTTTATTTAATTTTGATAGTAATGAAGAAGAGTTTATGTCAGGTATGTATGCTTAAAAAACTATCTTGAGTCATATCTATACTTATTTTATTTTAGAGGAAAATCTATCATCTCCACACTTAAATAACAAGGAAGAGTACACATATGCATATACAAAAAACATAATACCAAACTCTAGTGGACGCTCTGTAAGTGCAAAAACCACAAAGTCAGATTCAGTAAATTCCATTATGGTCTCTACACCTGGTTTAATAAAAGCTGTGTCAATTTTTGTACACAATTTGCTTATACTGGCTGAAGAGGATGTTACAAATGCTCTTCAAGAGTATGGTCTTATAAAGATGTTCTTCAGGTACCAGAAAATTTTTTTACAATGCTAAGCTTTTGTACTTTCTCCATGAAAACCAAAGGTATGGGATTTTCATGTCAACATGTCTAAAAATACATAATGGGGTTATTGAGGTATTTTTTAAATTCAAAGTACATGTTAAAATAGGGTTGCCATAATTCTCGGACTACAGACCGGGACAATCTCCCCTCCCTTCTCGTTACGCTTCACCCCCCCCCCAAAAAAACAACAACAAAACTTTTATCGACAATCATACCTTTATTATGAAAAATTGCACAATCTTATAAAAATTCATTTAAAATATTTGAAAGACAAAAACCAATTAAAGAAGAGGTAGATAATAAGTATACCAATAGCAAAAAGGTTCGATAAATGGTGAATCATTTTGGAAGACTCAGTTCGACTGGAAAAATTTGATGTTTTTTGCGGATGCGCCTGTACTAAATCTAAAATAATATAATATAAATTAATGGGCGATTCAATCTAATAAAACCAAATAGAACCTTACCTTCCATTCTTTTCTTGCCTTCACTCTCCCTCTTCCCTGATTTCGGTGACTTCATTACAATCGCTCTTTTTTGCCCAATCATACTTTTTCGTTGTTTTCGTTTTTTGGAGCAGCTCTTTTTCCCCTTTTATATAATGATAGAATTCAATGCAAGACATTTTATAATTTAAAATGCATTGAATTATGCGTTTTGCAAATTGCGCTCATCTGACCACTGAGTTTTAATTAATGAGAACACACGTTCAACATGCGCATTGTGCGGTGGTATGGCGAACAAGTATTGGCACATTTTCAGTAGATTAGCTTTTCTTTCTGTCTCTTCAGTCTTTGTGAAATAGTATAACCTTTTATCATGCATATCTTTCGTTATCCATTCTTCATTTGTTTTATTTTCGATAAATGACTTCATATACATTACTTCCTCGTGAATTGAATCCGTGAACAATATATCTATTTCACTTAAATATGCAATAGTTTTTTCAACATGTTCCCATTCTGGAACTTCGTGGAGAAGCATCCATGAAAAACCATCATATTCATCATATTCACAGTGGAACTGACCGCTTTGCCGAATAATTAATTCCAACATTAAAAAAATTCTCTACATCTTTTTCTAATTCTTCTTCTTGTGTCATCGTAATTTCCTTATGTTTTTTCAATTTGTTGTATGTCTGACTTGCTTGAATACCTAGGTATTTACTATGTAATCTCTCCGTTAATTGTTTCTTTGTGTCCTCTAAAATATTTTTCACTTCAATGACAGTTATGATAGATTTTTCAAGCTTTTCAATTTGCTTTTCAATCAAAAACATTTGGCTGTGTACAAACAAGGTGTAAAGTTCTGATAATGGATTTAAAAAAAAATCCATTAACGCTTTAGGTGGATTTTTTTCTTCAAAGAAAATATTTTTCAACGGCTCCCACAACCGTACTATTCTTTCAATTGCTGGAAGGAGCGATAACCACCTACTTCTTGGAATTTTTTGTATCTACTGTTGAATTAGTTTTATGGAATGAGGTGCCAGTATATTTTTAACTATGGCAGTTGCTTTTGTTCTTCCCGTCGATTGTTTCTTTGCAATTTTAGAATCGGGATACATAATGGAATTCAGTTTTGTTGTGCAGTCTAAGGAATTGAATGTTTGATGGTGTTTAACAGTTTTGTATGCAGTTGTTAATTCTGCAGCACATATTAAAATGTTTTCTGGAGAATTTTCTTTAATAAGATAGGAAGATATGTTTTTTCATGAAGATTATTAATTTTGAAGTGTGATTTCCTGATTTTATGTGGTCTCTTACGCTCGATTTGCCACCATGACTTACGGATATATAAATATTGCAAATAGTACAAAATGCCTCGTATTCATTTTTCCCTCTTTTAATACATGACCACTCCTTTGTCCTTTGTGAAGTCATCAGAAAAATGACATTTTCTTTTTGGCATAGTTGTTAAAATTATTCAAATTCAAACAAATAACTAAAATACAAAATTAATCGGTAATGTGAAAAGAAACCTATATAAAATTATTATATAGACAATAATAACTGGTGTAGGGGGATGGGAGAGGGCGGAGGTGTTGCTTCGAATGTCGGTGTTGCCACGTGCGCGTATCAATACTAGATACTAGCTGACCCGTACACAGCTTCGCTCGGGATCATTTCGTTATTTTTGACTTACATGTTTAAAAAAAATATTCATTCGTAAATTTTAAATCGACCGGGACAAATTAATCTTGGACCGGGACACCGGGACACGGACCTCGAAACCGGGACATGTCCCGGTGTACCGGGACGTATGGCAACCCTATGTTAAAAAATTGTTTTATTTGCATATCCTACAATTATCTCATGGTTGCAAAGTTAATTGTATTTTTTTTTCTGAGTTTATTATTGTGTTTTATGGGTCATAGGGTATATGTTGTGCTATGTTTTTTAGGGAATAGGAAGTGTACCTTAAGGGATGAAAGATAACAAAAACAAATTTAAAATATTTTGTTCAAATACATTCATAAATACTCAGAAATGAACCAACAAAATATTATGAATAGACCAATAATATGGTATCTACCAGGCATTGGTTAAAATGTGACTAATTGCTTCAATGTTAAGTTGTTTTACTTCAGTTTTAAATTGCGGCTTGACTGCAGATTCTAAATGAACTGAATGAATTGATACTGTATCTGTTTGCCGATAAATCTTGCCCCATGCATATTCAGGTTTACACTTATCATTGATATTTTTCTTTTGAATGTCATGATGTATTTTGATTTTCTTTGTCAACGAGTAGATATGTAAAGACATGGCAAAGTAAGTAAGGCTAATTTTTGTAATAGTGGTTTGCATTGCTATAGATATAGCTTGAAAGGTCATCTTTTATAAATGCAAATGCTCATGAAAGTGGTTTTGACATAATTGCCCCTAAATGAACTACTCAAAAATGAATAGGGATATTGTAGTGTAAGACACTTAAAGGCAACATCAATTGCATTTATAATAAAAAAACTACCAAAACAACAAAATGTACCGTCTTTTTAGTAATAAACATGAAAATTACAACAAGGGTACGTTTAAAGAAGAAATTTAACAATATTATAATGAAAATCGGTATAGTCTCCTTTCACTTAACTTAAATTTATTAAATTATAATACCGCATGGCACCTCCTCTGGCAGTAATAACTGCTCTGCACCTTGCTGGCATACTCTCAATGCAATTATCAATATGTTCTTGTTGAATTTGATGCCACAGTACCGGCAATACATCCCTCAGCTGTAACTCGGTAGTAGGCCTTGGATTATGATGATCCAGCTGTCTCTGCAAAAAGTCCCATGCATGCTCGATGGGGTTAAGCTCTGGAGGTAGCGGAGAAAGAGCAAGATGCTTTATTTACTCATCTCGAAGCATCTCTAAAACAACCAGAGTACGATGTGGCCTTGCATAAAGATATGGAGGTCAGTACGCCATCCTAAAGAAATTCCAGCCCATACCATAAGACCACCACCACCAAAGATAACGACTGGTTGGGTATACTGAGGTAAGGTACGATATCCGGCACTATGATATACTCTTGAGGCCGACTATCATTGCTGAGACAATATCTGGACTCGTCCGAAAACAGTATATTATCCCACGGTGTCGCTTCATGAAGCCGTTGAACTACAGTTCTTGCAGGTCATCTCGGGGGGCGGCATGAGCTAAGTTCTATCTCAAATAATCGATTTCTCACAGTTTGGTCGGAGACTCGATTTCCTGTGGCATTTTGGAGCACTTGCTGTAGATGTCGAGCAGTTGAAAAGGGGTGCATTCTTGCATAATTACCTGAAGTCGATCCTGATGAGGTGTTGTGATGCGAAAAGATCCACTTCCAGGCCTTCGTGCAGTCATACCTGTTTCTTTAAGGCGCGAAAGGGCACGTGAAATTTTGTTGTGTGTGGTTCATAACATATCAGTAATGTCGACTTGGCGATCTCTTTGGTGCATAGCAACGGCTAAATTTCGTTGTCCTATTGTTAAATGGTTTCTCTGCATTGTTGTTTATTATTAAGAACACAAATGTAACACGCGAATAATAAAACAATGAACAAAAAAGATCTTAAGAAGAAGAAACGAAGAAAAATCGAAATACCTTACAGTGGGAAGACAAAGAAGGGCAAGAGTAGGTCAAAACGTAACGATAGATGAATATAATTTTGAAGCGGTACAGTCTTTCAAATATTTAAGCTCAATAATAAACACGAATAATGAAATAGAAGAAGAAATAAAGCTGAGGACACTACAGGGTACCAAAAGCGCGTATGCACTGAAACACCTAATAATATCCAGCCTGCTATCGAGAGAAACGAAAGTGAAAACTATAAAACAATAATTCGCCCGGTAGTGTTATATGGAAGTGAGACCTGGTCACTATCGCAAAAACAAGAAAATTTGCTAAGGATATTCGAAAGAAAAATTATAAGATCTATTACGAGTCCCATAAGAGAAGGAGATGCGTGGAGAAGAAGAAACAACAGGGAAATAGATGAAACACTGGGACCAACAAACACAGTGGCAATCTACAAGGCAGGAAGGATTAGATGGGCAGGACATGTGGCAAGGTTGGCGGAGGATACGAGTGCGAAGAAAGTAATGGAAAGAAACATACAAGGATCAAGAACTAGAGGCAGACCCTGCAAGAGGTGGAGAGATGAAGTGGAAGAAGATCTTAGAAAATTGAGAATTGGTAACTGGAGGGCAGTAGCACAGGACAGAACAAAGTGGAGAGCGGTTGTTGATTTGGCCAAAACCCAACTAAGGTCATGAAGGCCAAGAAGAAGAAGACAGGAAAGATTATTCAAACACACACAAACTCGACTTGGCATTAATACGATTAAACAATTGCAACTGGTTTTGATTGATTTTTGTTTTTTAACGTCAGACATTGCCGCTTACTCTAATTATCAATAATAGACGACCATTAGCCGCCAAATACAAACATATATGCTTTATATTACAATATCTCTGTTCATTTTTGAGTAGTTTAGAGGGAGAAAAATACAATTTATGAAAATTTCTGTTTTTCAGGGGGTGTAAAGTTCAGCTTAAGAAATCAATTTTTATGGGGGTGTTTTTAATATAATGATACTGAGTAGCATGTGAAAAATATTATTTATACAAATTTTCCCATCTTTACAGCGTTAATAGGACATTTTAAAAGATAAAGTACCTATGTGGTTGTGTTTAACACAATTTTTCTGAATAGGATGTAAAAAATAACTTTTACACAAATGGTTAATTTTTAGGTGGTGGAAAGTGCATTTAAGGGATTTAATGTCCATGAAGGTAGTCCTAACATAATTTTCATGAATATGATGCTGAAAATGACAGTTGTTATATGGAGGCACAATTGTTTGATATATTATGTTTAAAGTATCACGAATCATGAATTCCCTATCAATATCAATCAATGTAAGCCTTCCCGATTTCCTTTCAATTTTGTCTGTTGCTGGCTCCCTTAATATTCTTCATCTTAATAATATTGGTGGTTTAGAGAATTTTTACCCATAATGCACATAATTTCCTTGAGTGGGGTGTTACAAATTACTGTTACAATCAATGTTTTACCAATGATGTTACCTAATTCTAATTGTCTAAAATATTTGATGACATTATATTATTTGGCATTGATATGGGTCAAGTGTCCAAACTAATTATCTTCATTTAGCAGGAACTCCACACATCTCTGGCTTGTTACCACATATTAAGACAGTTCAAAATGAATATGTAAATAGGTAACTGATCATACATACATTTATGAAATTTGCAGTTTTTTTTTTAATGAGCTACATCTGTTGCTTTTACACCCTGAAACTATTTTTAATTTCAGATTGAAGACTACAATTTGCCATTGACATTCTTTCTTTTATTTCCATTTTCTTAGGCTGCACTTTCTATTTTTATTTTATCCATTGCAAGAAAATGTTTCTATGGTAATTTGATACTTAGGTCTTAAGATTTTGAAAATGTATATTCCAATGTTTGGAAGAATGTAAAATTTTCAATACAGATAGTGAGGAATAGAATATAAGTATGTAAAATTTGCAGGTGCCTTTCTAAACCACCAATAAAAATTAATAATACGAAAGATTTATCGCTCTACTGTGATATTTTACAAATGAATACCGCAGTTTGTGTTTTACTCAATAAAGCAGTTAATACTAACCAAATGTGTCTTGGAACTGTTCTACATACTCGAGACTGCTTAAATCTGATGTTATCCTTGCTCAATCCGTCTCTTTATAGTAAGTGTTGAAAGTAAATGATTTTACAAGTTGTTTTAGCTTCTCTTTTTTAAGATATGGACCTACCCCAATTGGTTTATTTACGTAACAGACTATGGACAGAGATATTTAGTTTAATAAGGACACTCTTAGATACTACTGTACAAAGAAATATAAAGGAGTCATCTTGTTCTTACAACCAACCCCGAGAAACGTTAACTGTTGTGTCTTCAGTGCTTAATGAATGTGGTTATGAACCATTTTTGCAGACAGTTTGTGAAGCAATTAGCTCAAGTTCCTTTGCAGGTTGAAATTTTGTTTTTACGTTCGATAAGTTATAATATTATCTTAACATTTTAGATCTACAACAATCAGCACTTACTTCATTAACCTCACTTCTTCGCACAGAAAATAAGGTCTCCATTAACAATGACATGTTACAAGAAACTCCACCAATTTCTTTATCCATGCAAAACCTGCTGGATAATTTTAAAACTCCTAGAACTCCTGTAGATGAAAAGCTAGAAGACAATTTGGAAAATATTGAACCACTACAGGAAGATAAAATTGTTGAAGTCATATGGGAACGGGAACGAAAACCTCATAAAACAAGACTAAAACAACCGAATATTCTAGGAAATACTTTTTATGAGAGGGTTAACCGTAAAATAGATGAATTAAATAAAAAAAAATCTCAAACCAGTAAGTTCTGTGATGCAAGGAATAAGACAGATAAGGAAGAGAAGCAATCACATGTTGCAGAAAGTGAACCTCTCATGGCTGGAGCAGAACTATGTAGAATTTTATTGCATCTCTATGACATCAGTAGTATCAAAAGCAGAGACAGCATACACAATAAAAAGAAAACAGTTATAGTAAATACATTAACAAGTATTTTGTGCATTTCAAACGAAGCTAAAAAGCTTGCTCTACAAAATGGTCTCTTGGAAATGATCATTCAGCAGCTAAAAGAATTACATGTAAAACTAAGTTTAGAATCAGTAGAGTGTTTGCGAAGGATCATGGACAGAAAACGGGTAAATCCTGTTCTGAAAGAGTTAGGTAGACTTGTGGGTTTGATAACCAATTTTATGCTTGGAAGTGAAAGTGTAAAATGTGCCGCTTCTGTCCTTGGACTTGCTGATGTGATACACAAACTTTGGGTTTGGTTCTGTGTGGAACGTTCATTACAAACTGATGCTCTTAAAATGTTATGCACATTTACAACCAATTGCTACACAGGTGAGTTGATCAAACACCAGTGAAGGTCTAGCATGCAGGCATTTTGGACTGTTTTTAAGTATTTTGTCTTATATTACACATAATACCGGCATCATCATATTGTAAACATCATTGGGACTTAGGAAACGGTAAGAGATAAAATTACAATTGAACTAGGAGAAATTGCTCATTTAGGAGTGTAATTTATTGTTATTTGTCAAGTTTTCAAAAATTCAAATTTCTAGATACTATAGACAAAAATTCGACAATTTTCTGTAGATAGGGAAGATCGGGGTAACATGATGATGTTAAGGGAAAATGCATATTAAAGGTATAAAACATCTATCGAAAAAGTCATAGATAGGAATATAAACTAATTGACAAATAGGTATACTCAAGATACAAAAAACAATGTTGATGTCAATATCTTGAAAATATAACAAGATAGGAAAAATCCAATTAGAAATTCGAAATCTACATAAGTAAGGTGCTTTAATATAATGTTAAGTCTGTTTTTCAGCACTGAAACTAATTATCCACAGAATAAAAAACCGAAAATACATTTGCAGTCTCTGCTGAAAATTAATCAAATTTCTAAAATATCAATGTAGATTCTAGTAGTACTTGAGATTATGAATAGTTTTTCTCCTTTACCGCGCTTATTTCGAACGCACTGTATGTAGACTTTAGATCCAAATTTATTAATTTTAATCTTTGAATTTCCGACTTTTTTAAATCAATATAAATATATAACAATAAAGGACCCTTCCAAGCTTGTGTACCGATATATCAATCAAGGGACTACTAAAGTGGCTCCAAATAAGATGAAATTTTATTGTCACCTAGCTATGTTAATATGCGACCTTTCTACATAATGTTTTTTAACTAATAGAGAATACATACAAGCTTTTAATAATGTCAAACAATTATTAAAAAAATAGTCAAAAGCAATGTAAAATGCAATAAAATCAATATACATTTATGATATACTTATGTGAATTTAATTTAGTAAAATTTATTCTCTTCATTACAAAATGGTATCCATTAAGAACATAATGGAAACAACCCTAGTGTCAAGATTTATCTAATTTTCTTACAATCCGAACAACTGCAAGACCAATTTCTTGTGGTATACTATAAGAATTGTCTTCTAGATTGGCTGCAGATGTTTTTCCGGTGTTTAGGTGTACGGCTTTAAGCCCTACGAGACACAGGGTTTGCCGATGTAAAACAATGCATTTCATTTTGAATTCCCAGGTCGGTTTCGGACCTCCTAAAACATAAGAATTCTTCATTGTCAGGTTTATTACAAATATACTGGCGGCAGTTTTTGAAATTATATAAAAATGTCAAAGATAATAGTTGCTTAAGTTTAGATTCTATCGCTTACCTCGCCAGTTTATATTTTTGCACTGTGGCAGTGCAGCACCCCCACCAAAGAAAAAATGAAAAACTCGAATTTGTTTTGTTAAAATAAATAACAATACTAACAAGCTTTATATAAATACATTTGAATATATCATGTTAAAGGTATAGATTGTTTTTGGATATCACAGATAAACAACTGAACGCTCTAGATTATGGAAAAAGTGCACTGCGATTTATGGTAGTGCAGGCGATACCATATTCGGTTAATCTCGACCAGATCCGCCCACTCGTCACCGACAAGTGAAGGCAATACTGTTTAATAAGAAGTTACATTTGGCCACTTTTGCACGTGCCCAAGTTTAATAATAAATTGGTTATATATTAAACATTACCCCCACTTAAACTTTTCACCGGCCGTCACTGGACGTAACTCTTATCAATTGTTTAGGCAGATGGACAAAAACAGTCTCTATAAAATTATGTAAAAAGAAAATTCAATGAATAAAACCACAGTCGAATCAGTGAGATTTGACTGTGGCTTTATTCATTGAGTTGTCTACCTTATCCCATTATGAACCCATTGGACATCAACGAGTTTATGTAAAAATAATTTATAACATACAATCAAAAAAATTTTAATGAAAGAGTAAACATTCTACCAGTATTATACGGCAAAAAAATTAAAAAAGTGCAGATGTAAAACGAAATTATTTATAACATTATAGAAAAGATTCTTCCATTTTATAATATGTATATAGAATTATGAGTAAAACAAAAAGTAAAATGTTAGAGCCTGGCCCTACTTATAGAACAGATTCTAAATACTTAATTCTGAAACTTGAACATTTTTAGCATGCCAGTCGCTGCCTTTAACAAGCTCAGTAGCTGGATCTGGACCTAGGAAAGCTCCGAGTAATTTGTCACTACTACATGAAATAGTTGGACTTATTTCTAAAGAAATGGATCTAGTTAGTCGTATCCATGATCTTACCATTCTAGAATTGGCTTTTCACATTTTACACAATAGTTGTGCAACAGTTGAATGTAGGAATGCTTTAGCAAAAGTAAGTAAATTTCATATTAGATAAAGTGATTATTGGTGAATGTTTTTTTTGTTGTAGACTAATCTTCTTCAATATCTCGCGCGTTTACATCCTGCTCTAACTAAAAGGCAAAAGCCATGGGAAAGCGTCGAGTTGATTTGGTTGGAATTTTTACTCACATTTACTGGACATCCTGAGGGCCAACTATGTTTGGCGAAAGCTACTGAAGCTCTAGAACTTGTTATGATGCTTACGTCTAGTACGAAGGTCGCCAATAAAAAGGCAGCAATGCTAGTATTAAGAAATGTTGCCTTTTATCAGCCTAACCGACCAAGGCTGTTAAACTCAGGTAAAATATTGATGAATTTGTTTGTGTGTGAGCCACAATACAGGGTGTCTATTTAGCATAGCATTCTTCTATATCTCCTTTATTATTCAAAATATCAAAAAACAGTATTGATAAAAATTGTAGAGAATTTTATTTTGTATATTTTAAGATTATATTTAGATATACAGTGCGTTTGATCTAGTTGAGCCAAACAAAACTTATTTATTTTGTTATATTTTTATAATATATTTTTAAATTCTACATAAATAGAGGAATAAGCTGAAGGTCT
>JABXWE010046261.1:0-16417 GCA_014611495.1 Limonius californicus
AAACTTCGATGCGGTTAGTTTTAAACTGTTCACTATTCGAAAATTCGAATACGTTGGGCTAACCGCAGTATTCGGTATCCGGATAATACGGTTAACCGAATTATTCGGTATCCGGATAGTCCGGTTAACCGGTTAATCGCCGAATTATTCGGTATCCGGATTATCCGGATACGAATAGTTTTCTAACCTGTTAACCGGTTAGCAAATTTTTAAAAATCGACAGCCCTAGTCAAGAGCAGTAGCACTGGAATCAGCGATGGAACGACATAATCTTCAGTGATAAATCAAGATTTTGTTTGTGGGCAAATGACGGCCGTAGGAAGGTAGGTACGCCAATATCGAGGAGAAAGACTAGACCTAGAGTTTGTTGAAAGACGCAATACAACTTTAACACCTGGAGTTATGGTTTGGGGTGCGACTTGTTTCGGTAAACGATTACCTCTTGTGTTCGTCTCATGCACTTTAAATGCTCATCGCTAAATTCATAATGTCATGTAACCGGTGTTAGTACCATTCATGCAGTCGTTGCCAAACAGCAGGATAACGCACGTTCACACACTACAAACATTACCAGAACGTACCTCCAACAAGCACAATTGCAAATGTTACCCTGGCCTCCACGATCACCGGACTTATCGCCGATCGAACATCTTTGGGACATGATGGACCGGCGACTAAGATTATTGCCAAGAGCTCCTAACAACTTAAGACGAGCTGAGACACCAACTTGAGGTTATATGGAACGAGATACCCCAGGAGAACATAGACCACTTGATATAAAGCATGCCACAACATTGTAAATGCTTGCATTGCTATTCATGGCGATGTTATACATTATTAATTTTGTTTTCGTTGTTATTGTTTTCTTATAATCGTTAATCTTTTTTATGAACACCTGATCATTTCATATGCAATAATGATACATTATTTTAGCAAAGTTTCAAACCCATAGCTTTATTTTTAATGGGTGGTGCATTTCATATGAAAAGAGATGTATAAGGCTTTGAAAATATAAAAATTATAAAATTAGTAACCTTAGATCATATGACCTGAAAAAAAACAGCAACTACGATTAAAGTCAAAAAGCACCAATCTCGAGAATTCAAGAGTCATTCTGGCCTAAAACAGAGAGACACTCTATCAACAACAATTTATAATATAGTGTTAGAAAATCTACTGAAAACAAGCAACATGCAACGATAAAACAACATAATGAATTTTGCGTACCAAATTCTAGCGGATTCAGATGTTGAGATGACCTAGTATTACTATCAAGAACCAAAAAAATTCAAAAGAACCTCTATAAAAATAGAAAAACAAGCAAGGCAAGCAGAGTTACTAATCAGCGAAGAAAAATCAAGTTACATAATCTTAGAAAGCTGAAAACAACAAGAAACTTTTAATGGAATATATACAAATTACGTGTCTAATATAGTAAACAGCGCAGTGTATCTAGAGGCAGAGTTGACAAGTAATGGGAACCAGATAAGTGATATCTCGAGAGGGCTAACTATGGACTCACGATATGTGGGAGCCCTAAACAATCTACTAGAAGCCAAAAATGTACAAAGGACAATCAAGCTGAGACTAAACAAAACAGTGATATAACTTTTGGGTGTGAAACTTGGATGCTCATCAATTAAAATAAAAATAAATGAGAAACCTGGGAAAGAAAGATGCTTCGTTTACAAGAGGATTAGAAGAAAACGTGGTATAGAGAAGCAAATCAAATTTGGAATTAAAGGAAATATACAAAGAACCAAACTTATCAAGCACAACATATTGTGGTGGTTATGTTATATTTTTTATTTATTATTAGCCCGCACCATCCCAGAATAAATACAGATGAACTGCTTAGGAAAATGCCAGATATGGAGGCAGAAGGAAAGAATAGAAAACGCAAACCAAAAAAGACATGGTGGAAGAAGATATCAAGAAATTTGGACTAACAAGCAGGAAAAGACCTCAAAATACAGGAAATTATGGAAAAATGCAATAGGCCTTTAAACCCATAGTGCTGTTTAATAGTAATAATAGTTAAGCAAATAAGTTTTTTTTTAATAATGAAAAGAAAATTACACCAGGGGCTATTGTTAATTAGAACAGAAAGTATTTTAAAGTAATGCATTCGGAAATTACGTTTCTTTTGAAACGACAACACTTGCCAAAATTGCATAGGTACTTAGCGGTTTCTAAGGCTCCCATTCTCCAAAATAACAACTTACGCAAAACAACCTGCTAGTTACGTAAAACTATAAAATCTAACGAACTTGGACCACCCCTCTCTGAAGATGCTGCTTCTCAGGTTTCAATATAAATTAATTTAAAATGTTAACACTAGCAAATATTCCACTAGGCCAGCAGCATGGCCTTACTTAATTCTTGTAGCCCACCGCATTATACTTGTAACCAGTATTCCAGCCTAAAGCGAAAGTTTCGTCCGTATCGTATATCATGCACGGATTATCTATTACATTATCCGCTGCAAGCTGCGACATTTTACAATAATGCAATGCAACGATTTCTTCTTCTTTATGATTTGCTGCAAGTCATACTTCAACATAAATACTGTCAATTATCCAATTACTCATGTTTACATTAAAATAACTGTAATAAGTATGTTTGTATGCCCACCAGCACCCATTTTAAAAATCTAAAGGTAAATGTAATGAGAAAAAGAAAATGCAAGAACTGTAGAAAATTTACGTCAAATATATGTCAGCAAAACATGGATATTTAAATGAATTCAAACTAAACGTGAAGCTTGATTGTTTTCTAAAAAATAGTTATTAAATTAATTTATTACGTACATATTTATTGTGCTTATGAGGATATTTAACCACTAAATCACCAGGTATTTTTTCTTAATTCGACGCTGTTACGGATATATGGCGCTACAAAGTTTTTTACATCAATTCAGGAAAATGTAAATAACATTTTTGTTTAATCCCCGCTTGTAATAAAGTTTGTTTTGGAAGGCTAACAGTCCAAGCTTAATTTTCCACCCAAGAAAAATGTACAGTTCTGTGCGAATAGTGGATGAAATCTGACCTAGAAGTGAAAAATTTGGTGTACAAATTAGGTGTATGTATTAAAATTGTCATTGCTATTCGAAACTATGTTAAATATCTCTTTAAAAATTAAATTTTCGAAAAAAATTGTAAAGGATTTTTTTTATAAAACCGAATACTAGTGCAGAAGCTGCAAGAACATAGACATAACCTAAACATTTTTAAACCAATTTTTCACTTCAGGGTCAGATTTCATCAATTTTTCACACTCAATTGTACATTTTTCTTGATTGGAAAATAAGCTTGCAGAAGTTTACAGCTTGGACTATTAGCTTTCCAACTCAACTAAGTTTATCAAAATGAGACAAAAACAAAAAAGTTATTTACATTTTAATGAATTGATGTAAAAAAGTGCTATAACTCCGTAACGGAGCCGAATTTGAAAAAATACGAGATGATTTAGGGGTTAAATAACCTCAGTTAAGCGTCATTAACGCTTTTCGCACATGTGTAGAATCACTCTGTATAGTAAACCGAATTCAAATACTTTCAAATGTTTGTAGTAAATGAATTGGTTAGTACGGTGGTTATTAGAACGACCGTGTTTGCCGGATTTTACTAGAAATTTTGACATACATGATTGTTTAAATAACTTGTGAAGTGTGTGAAGTGAAGCTCAAAAATCGTGTGCTTCGCTTCAAGATAGACTCTCTTATTCTTAAAAAAGGGCTCATTGCAGTTACTGAACTAATTTGGGTTTATTCTGTTAAAATATAAATTTACTTTATCAATTTGTATTTAAAAATTAAAGGTTATAACACACAGAATCAAGAGAGATGTCCGGGCGCCACCATAAGAAATGGGGAAGGAGGAATCTTTTCTATTTTCATTATTGTATTGTTATATTCAAATCCTTGACTTACTTTATTAGTTATCATGATTTGTGGTTTGCTTGCAAGTGAGGATTACTTCAACGACAGATTGTATAAGTTTCTAATATATACAGAGTGTTTCAAAATGTATGCAGTCTGTAAAGTTGCCTGGTTTCTCAATCCACATTAAACGTCTCCTTTACAACAAAACTCTGCAAAAACATTTAGTATCTTTGAATAAACTGGACTAACTAATGTCTTTACTGTTGCGGCCTTATTTTAAAGCAAAAGTGTCAGTACAAATACCGTTGTAGTAAAAATTTAGTAAGGTTTTAACTTCACACGAAAGTTGGAAAAGTGGACGTTCCTGTTCATTTGCTTCCTTAAGTGACTATTTTCTTGATTAAAGTATTGGTTAAATTACGAGTAACTGTTGAAGATTACAGAAACCTATTTTTGAATAGGTTTAAAAAGGATTGAAAAACAGCCACCTTGTATACTGATTTGGCAATTAAGTAAAGCGATAAAGTTTGGTTAAACTGGTCACTCAGCTTCAATTCTAGGTAACAGTAAAATAAAAAACAATAAAATAATTTAAAATGTTAATACAACCAACAAAAAAATAAATTTTATTATTTTACAATTTAGTAAAACCATAGTGTGAAGGTAAAATACAAAAAATCAACCACAGACTTCTTAGTTTCAGTTTATTTCTGACTGTCGAGTTTTACGAGCTGTTAGAAGTATTTATTTATAAATTCTTGCAAGTTCGTAGTTGGCATTTACTTTTTCTCAGTATACTAGGTTTGGAATGTTACGAATACAAAAATGCATCAAACATACCTAAATGCCATTATTTTGCATGTACTTATTTGTTTTTAGTTACTTTAACCATCATATCTTCTGAGACACTTTTAGCATTTTATTATTGTTTGATCTAATAAGCTTTTTGTGTTTATTGTGAGCTAGTTTTGGAAAACTTCATATACGCACTGTTCTTTTTATATAATACTATTGGTACAAAAAATAAAAATAATGTATGTAATATTGAAATGTAACATACCCGAACTAATTAAATAAATCAGAAACGATTAATTGAAAATGTTAAAGAATATTAAATTTATAAATTAATGTCGTCTTTAAATCTTTTACATTTTTCTGGATTTTTACCCAAATTATTACAAAATCTGTTACAGGTACATGTTTTATTATACTAAATAGTTACGTAATATTTAAAAACCTGATTACTACAGCACGGCCTATTCAGAAGATTAAATTAAACGATAATTTTGGAAATTTGAGAAAATTTCAATTTAAAACAAGGTTTTCTCCCGCATGCACAATTTACGTGATCAATCAAAATTCTCAACTTTTGCCACGGGTTGGGTTGTAAATGGCACTCAATTAAAGTTACCCAACTGCCAACTAGCAACTAACGACCACTCAACAGAATTAATTTTTAGAAAAACCGCAATAGATGTTAAACGGGTTGTATACAATTTTAATGGTAACTGTTGCGCGTAATAAAATATAATTAAAATCGCTACAATGCTCTTCTTCGGAATCGCGCAATTTGCATTTGCATAAAATTAATGTATGGCCGTGAAATACCTAAATAAAATCATTAATACATCTACATTTTAATTTTGAATCATCGCTGGCCTTTCGTAAACTGTAGGTATGCATCGAGTCACCACCGCCTAAAACATGCAACAACTTCGAGCAATTCTAATAGATGATTCTAATTGCATGCTTGAACATAAACTCCCATTATCGTATTACAAGCATCGCAGCACGTTATCTAACAGAAATGTCATGTTATTATAAAACGGGTACAATAAAGTATACCGGATTCTCAATCTCGATTATTACATCTTCCAACTAGCTGATTTAATTATCTTCCTTCACTTCACTTTAATTCCTGTTGTCTGCGTATGGTAATCAGAAAACTGTTTTAATTCGCAATTAATATACGCATTTCACCATTCACATATTGATAAAGTGAAATCGAATAAAAATTCTTCTGGAGCCGCAACCGTTTCAGAGTGGCCACAATTCTTAAAACAATATCAGAAGGTGAGCCCGCCTTATCTATTCATCACGAATGACATCTTGTAGCTATTACAGCGATGACCTTGGGTGGACAAGTGCAATAAACTATCAGGATGTAAAAAATCCCAAGTTGTCCAAAAACTAGGATCGTCCATGTTGGGAGAGGGCACGGTGCCCCTTGGCTTTCGGCCTCAGTATAAATATCATCCTGACCCAGTACTCCTCACAGTCTCAAGTGACCATCACAATCATCATGAACTCTCTGGTAAGTCTTCAGGGATGAAATGTGCTTGGATAACATTTCCTTTCTTTCAATACTTACTTACATTGTGTGGCGTGAGCTTTTTGGGAAACACAGCAAAATTAGTTAAAATGTGGGTGTATTTTGCATTAATATAATTTTTATTTCCAAAATTTATTTGTTAATGTAGTTGCAGAAAAGTGTTTAATTTTATTATTTTTTTAAATATACAACAATTATTATCATAATTGTGTATGGTTTTTCCAAAAAATTATAATTTTGGAAGCAGTATTTCGTAATCCCTTTATGGCTATACATGTCTTTCGTTAACAGTGTGTTGTGTTTTTAAGCTTCCTTCTATATATTGCAAGTAAAATAATTGGAAACGCGTTTTTCGATTAAATTCCCAGACTTTTAGTAAATTTTAGTTTACATGAAAAAATTGCACTACTGTCTTACAAAATTGGCATATTTTAAAAGAAAAAACTAAAATCATTTTTACTATTTTGTGGAAAGAGAAGCTGAAAATTATAAGTTCCTGACTCTGTAGATTATATATTTTAAATAGTAAACTACCTATACAGGGTGTAATCTATCTTAGTCATTTATTCTACTCTACTCCCTCTTATTTCTATAAATGTTTATTAAATTTTCCATGCTACGTATTTTTCTACTGGTTCCTATTCAATATTTACATATAACCTCAATACAATAAGTGAATTAGTTTATATTACTTATTTGGTATGTGCCATTTATTCAAAAAACAATATCTACAGCAATTCCATACATATTTTCCCAACAACTTATAAAACGCTTTAGCTTCTATGATAATACAGCAAACAACCGTTACAATACCCAATTCTATGATTACTTATTATATGTTTAGATTGTTTTCTTCGCCATCTTGGCTTGCGCCTTGGCCCAATACCGCCCCCAACCCAACTACCAACCAAGCTCTGGAAAAGTAATTGCCATCTTGAGACAATCGTCAGAAGTCAACCCCGATGGATCTTACCAATGGAGGTAACGTTAACTCAAACACTCTTTCTATCACAAAAATACCATAAACCCAACTTTCAGCTATGAAACCGAAAATGGAATTGCCGCCCAAGAACAAGGAGCATTGAAGGGATCTGGTAACGAAGCCGGAACTGCCGCCCAAGGTAGCTTCCAATACACCGCCCCCGATGGTACCCCCGTTGCTGTCCAGTACGTCGCCGACGAAAACGGATTCCAACCTCAGAGCAACAACCTCCCAGTACCACCCCCAATCCCACCAGCGATCGCCCGCGCTTTGGCATGGATCGCCGCTCACCCCGAACGTGAGGAACCCCAATACAAACCACAAAGGCAATACTAAGAACTTGATATAACAAATTGTTACGAATCTAGTGTACTTTAAAGTAATAACGTAGTTAATTGCCTGTAAATACTCATTGTTCATACTTGATGAATTATTGTTTTAAAGTACATGGGATTATTTTAACGAGACCTTCAATGTTCAAACGGATATGTGATTGATCAAATACTCACGCCAACGTTTAACGTAGCTGTATTTGTGACTGCAAAGTAGTCAATTTTTTGTACATTATGTAATTACGAACAATAAATGGCTGGTCCTACAAAATAATAGTTTGCATTTTGTTCTGTGGTATTTCACAATAGAGCGTCCATAAGAAAAATAAATCGGCGATTAAAGGAGGTGGCGAAAAAACTATCGACTTGCCAATGAAATTACAGTTATTTAACGTCGGGCTTGTGCCTTTATCTGATTTAAGAGTTAATATAAATGATTAAAGGTCAATGAAAATGCAAAGGTGGGACTAATTTATGTGGCATATAAAAGGTAAAATATTTAAAGGTTACGAATGTAAAACACAAAGCATCTTCAGCTATTTATACTAATGTTATGTAAATTATAAAAATAAACAGGTGCTGTTTGCCATTTATCAGAGAAATATATCCATAACATTATAATTTAACGTGTTCGCCGTGACAAATTAATGAAAACTCATAAAAGCTCAAAATTAGTTTTCTCTTCTCTTGGAGACAAGTTCAACTTTCATTATATAATAATAATACGTCATTAAAATATACACCTTCTATCTACTATCAAACTGCCAAATTTAGTCAGTTTCACGAAATTTGATACCTCTATTAGTTATTAGGTCCTCCATCTGTCTCGTACAATTAAACACCTATAGTCCATTTCAAGATGCGGGTCAGGAAAAATACAAACTCTACTAATATGCAAGTAACTAAAAAATGATTAACATAGTCCATGGTACGCTACCGAGAATTAGTTATAGTCTGAGCAGTTAGTAAAATATTCTATGATTTGTTCTTAAAAATATGAAGGCCTAATGTGAATAGCTTTCGTTTCATTTAATATAGAATGTCCCATTTTGAATTTGGGAATTTAAATTTGACGCCATTTTTCAATTGTCTAACTAAAAATTATTTCATTTGACATCTATCATCAGGCAACTTCATCAAGCAGAGTTTCAGAACAGAAGAACGTATAAAAATTTTGCAAACAGTTTACGAAAATTAGCTCACTGTTGTAAATCGATTTGCAAATACACATTTCCTGGCCGTGTCATTCCTAGACATCTTGCGATCTAACGCTGCTGACTTTTTCTTAGGGGCTTGTAATCGACGAACTCCAGACCAAATACTATTCGAATTATTGATGAAAATGGATCGTGCGAAAATGTAATTAAAATTTAAACAAAAATGTTGTCATCTGTAAGAACAGTCAAGGGGACATTTGGTAGATATTTTATTTCGACCACCATGTCTCCTTTTTACGTTTAAATGAATAACCTACTTATTATTATTATAAAGCTTTCATAGGCCTTAGAGGCCCATCGCTTTGATGGGAGACAAGGCTAAGTTAGTTTAGTTTCTAAAAATCGTTAGTTTTATTCAAAATTCAAAACCGTAAGTTGAAGAAGTTTATAAAAATGGGATTGTATTATGCTGTATCACCAATAAATTAAAAAATACCAACATGTTATGTTCGTTTGATTTTGCCGCTTCATCTGAATTAAAGTTTCATTTTAATGGCCGCTCTTAAGCCGATTACTATATTATTATTTCCCAAATACAGTTTGGTGTGGACTTTTTTGTTATCATGCAGAATTGCCGATTAATATTTTGTCTACGCGCTTGACCTACCCTTGAAGGGAGTCCTACGTGTTAAATTGTTCTAGAATTATTGCACCATATTTCGCAATATGATGAAATTCTCCAGCTGCTGGATACTTTCGTTCGATTTTCTCTTCAGTGGAATTTAACTCGGCCCTATCATCCGATACCATCTTCCGGGACCGTAGACAAGTTAATAAAATAGAGTAGACGCTAGGCTTTGGGAGTGAACAGACGTGTTATCTTTTGAAAATCGGGTTGTGTCGCAACTCTTCTGCTAATCAAGTTATTGTTTCGTGTTTTTGCGTTAGGCAAAAGGATCTTCGACTTGCGTCGGATTAAAAATACTAGCAGAATGTCAGCTTTATGCAAAAATAATTCAGTGAAATTGTTTTCTCGACTGTGTCGGATAAAAGCAATCAAACCCTTGGAAGTTTTGTTCTTCGAGCTGTTTTAGGTGATCCTCCCGTCTAGCGGCGGAGATATTGACATCTGAAATTCCCGCCTCTTCTCTCTCAACGTCGAAAAAGCCCTGTCAGAAGCGATCCAATCTTCAGGGGCGTGCCAGCGAATTTTTCCCGCTTCGCGAAGATCTTAGGAACACCCCAGTTGTGCCTCTCTCTGCTCCCTACCCAACAACACTAAGGTAGGAGAAATTCCAATTGTGTGGTGAAAACTTTTTCCGAGTTAATCTTCAAGTTTCAAGTGTTGAACCTTTTTTTATTAAATACGACGGAAAGCGACCTTCAGTCGCTAGTTGTTCTTTCTTCTTTTGGTTAATAAAAGGTAATCATAAATTGTATTTTTTTTTGTAAACTCAGACGCCACTGGTTGCGTAGATTTGTTTTAAGAAATTAAATATCGCAAGCCACTGACGGGGAACCGTTTTCAGTTCGAACGTTCCAACAAAATCTTGAATTATTTAACCATAAATATTACCATTTTCCATGTAATCGTTATAATTTTTTTATCATGTCAGTAAACTAAAAGAAGTTGAATTATATATGTATTGAAATTTACCACATCTTTTATGTTTGTGTATTTTTATCTTTGTGTGCATATGTATATATATATACAGGAGGAGGCACAATAAAGGTGAATCCGATTCTCGTACGCTGCTAGCTTCTCGACCTTCCACGAGAACTAGTAATCTGCTGTGATTTTGTAGGTGGCACTCGTTAATTTTGAGCTACCATGTACACAACTAGGAAGATTTCGCTTCCGTAAGCGGTTTCCGTGAACCACCCCTACTCCTCTGAGCTAAACTGTAGGCCTTTTTCCACCTATCCTGTTGCGGGTTGACGAAAAAGCTCGTTTGACGCGTAACAAACACCAAAATTGAAATTTACACTTTGCACCTACCTGTACTAATAAATATTCATCCGCTAATGGAAGAAATAATTTAATATCGAAAAATAAACTATTTGTGCGTAATTGCGGAAAATTATAAACACTGACCGGCAAAATTACCGGCCGTGCTGATACATTTGACGGTATTTTTGAGGTCCCTTGAACCTTTATAACTAAATGGGGAGCAAACTGATCTTTCTTAGTTATCAATGCTTTAAGATGCTTATTCCATTCCACAATACCCCTAGTTTTAATTTTAACAGGCAATAACATGTTACCGTTAATCACGCAGCAGTAGACTACCCTATTTCTGGAATTGGGTTCGACAATTAAAAGTTTTAACGCGATGACAATGGCATTAACTGGTGCGAACATTGCTCAAGTTGTTGCTTTGCGTGTTTCATACATTAGGAACACCGCGTACTTACTACCATTTAAGATAACCGGAATCGGTTTCTGGAAACTGGCAGATTCACGAGGCAAGCAGAATCCGGAAGAAAAGAGCGACAACTGCGATTGATTATCGTTTCATTGTGCACACACGCTAGGGGTTGAAATCACCGAGAGGACGATCAGGCGGAGGCTTGTTGAAAGTGGTTTAACTTCATCTTTAACGCGGAAACCTGTCACAGACCCCAATTGTTACCTAGGCATCCAAGGTCACGTCTTCAGTTTTTTGGATTATATACAAATTAACTCTTCGGCAATCAAGGGAAGTGCTCTGTTCTGATGAGGCGCGCTTTTGTCTGCGAGCACCTGATAGAAAGATTGTGAAGAAGGCGAAACCAGCCATATGTGAACATCACAATATTTGAATGGGTATCTTTTAAAATACAATCTGTTACGGTATGGGCAGGTATATACACGACAGCACATGCAAACCTCATATTTGTAGAAACGATGCTTTGAACGTCCATAAATATGTGGAAGATATTCTTCAAAGACCTATCGTCTCATTTTCCCATTTCTTTGGAGTTGGCTTCGTTTTAATGTACAATAACGCCAGACCACACGTTGCACGAGTCGTAACTGAATATCAAAATGAAGTCATTCGAAAGCTTGATTGCACAGCATGTAGCCCGGATCTTAATTTGATAGAACATTTCTGGCTTGAGCTTCAGAGGTGGAT
Organism: Limonius californicus; assembly: GCA_014611495.1. Lineage (NCBI taxonomy): Eukaryota > Metazoa > Arthropoda > Insecta > Coleoptera > Elateridae > Limonius > Limonius californicus. The sequence goes on from JABXWE010046261.1 coordinate 11,806, forward strand.
TCGTAGTCGGCATGACAGAGACTCTTCTAGAGCTACGATTGGCCCTTCAAAAAGAACTTAAAGCAATTCCTCAAATTCGCATAACAAATTTGATCAACTCAATGACAAAAACAACTACCTTCATTTTGTACTGTTAAGGAAAAAAAAACGTTTTATACTGTTTCTGGTACCATTTCAAATTAAATGTATTTCTGTGTTTATTTGTCTTTTTTTCGTAGCTAATTTGTGCATCCTAAATCAACAATTAATGGGTCTTCAAATTAAAAACAATCTCGATTTAAATTAATAAACGTTTAAGTGATTTTCTGATATACTGACGGTGGCCGGTTTTTTTTGCCGGTCGGAGTATTTTAATTTCCATCAGGTGAGTGAAATGCGAAAATAGAAAAAAAACGAAAAAATAGCTACAACGAAAGAAAATTAACAGACTTATAGACAAATAGTAGTAACGAGATTCTCGCATAAAAATGGGAATTTCACCTGATACCAAGACAGAGAATCAAATTAACCATCAATTAACCAATTAACCGTATAGACGTGGATATGACATATTAAAAATTAGAAGTTACAGAGATGCAATTTGTGACTCCAGCCGTTTAATGGATATGACCAAATGTAGACAATTAATAACCAAACCACCCATAAACAAACTATTACATAGATGAACCAGCAGTCAATACAGAAAAAAAGAAGACTACAGAAGAAGAACCAAGGAAAGAGTAGAACGAGGAAAGAGAATATGAAGAGGTAATGGCGCAGAAAAAGAGAAACATAATAATGCTAATGCAAGAAACAGTTAAAGAAATCCTGAACAAACATATGTGGTGTGTTCACTTGAAACCCATCTTTGCTTTATAAAAAATGTATTTAACAATTTAATTACGAATAATTACCGTCACAGTTAAGGCACCTACCACATTGTTTTACTAAACGACGTATACCATGCTCATAGAATTCTGGTGGCTGCTGATTGAAGAAGTCTTCCACAGCTATCTGTACTGCTGCGTCAAATTCAAAATGCTGACCGTTTAACGCCTTTTTCAGCAATCCAAAAATATGGAAATCGCATGGCGATAGATCCGGGCTATAGGGTGGCTACACTAAAAGCCTCCATTTCTTTTGTTGAAGAATTTCTTCTACCAAATTAACAACATGAGGCCTAGCATTGTCTTGCAGCAAAATCACTCCACGCGTAAGTTTTCCTGGACGTTTCCGTCTTATTGCTTAATGAAGCTTGTTCAAAATTTCATTGTACAGATTTGCATTAACATTTACTCCAGGTTCCTTAAACTCTATCAACAGGGGCCTTCATGGTCGAAAAAAAATTTTAACATCACCTTGCCTGCAGACGTCTAATGTTTCCACTGCCTCGATGATAACTTACTGGATGGCTCGTAGTAATGGTACCAAGTTTTGTCACCAGCAACTATTGACAGAAGAAAGTCATTACCATTTTGCCTATAGTCTGTGAGGTGTTGCAGAGATAAACCCATTCGCAAGCATTTTTGTTCATTAGACAAGAGACGAGGAATCCATTACGAATAAACTTTGCTGTAACCCAGATTACGAACAATACTATGGACAGATCCTGCACTCGCACCAACAATTTCTGAAATGTCTCTAACTGAAATTCGACGATTTTCTCTAATAAGGCCTTCCACACATGCCATAATGTTTTCTGTTAATGCAGTACACCGTGCACCTGGTCGCGGCTCATCCATAGTCCCCTCTTTTCCATTCTTAAATTTTCGACACCATTCCTTCACAGATGAATACGCAATACATGCATTTCCATAAACTGCTTGCATTCGCGTATGAATCTGCAATTGCTGCACACCCTCACCGCATAAAAGTTGTAGGACCGCACGCTGATCAAACTTGGACAGATTTTCAACAACAAACGCCATTTCAAAATCGCAATTTTAAAAGTCAGAATCAAATTCAAACGCTAGAAACTTATTAATATGTTGCTTATAAACACTACTAACATTAACAAACGTCATTTGAATTATTGCATTTGCTTTCAAAACTAAGTTGATCGAAGTTGGGTTTCAGTTGAACAAGCCTCGTTATAAATAAAAGGATGGAAAAAATGGTACGATGATGACTGTAACCAAGCAATGCAAAAAGTGAATAAATATACGCTGAAGATGTTGCAAAATAACACTGAATATATTAATGAACAGTTTTGGGTAAAAAGAAAAGTAGCTTATCGAAGCTGTCAAGCAAAGAGAAGAAAATATTAACAAATAAGCTATAAAAATTGAAGAAATTTGACGAAAAGACAATTTCACAAAGAAATATTTAACGACCTCACGAGGCACCAGAGTAAAACAACATAAAATGATAAAATACGGCGTACCGGAATTCGGAAAACGTTTTACGAACGTATGGATCTACACCAGCGATTTCAAACAGACGTATGATTCATTCATAAGAAAAGATCTATTAAGGGGATCACGTGAAATACGAGCACCATCAAAACTGTTTATTCCAACAAAAATGTATACCTAAAAACTAAATCTAAAGTAAGAATACAAATCCAAACCCTCAGAAGAACTCGCCATTGAAAGAGAATGGATACATTCTATCTACTACATTATTTAATTTTCTTCTAAAAGAGGACAAAGGGCTTGCCAATCTACGGAGCAAGAAAACAATCGTTAATGTACAATTTCGGATCCTAGCACATACAGATAATATTGGTCAAATTAGTAAACCTAACAAGGATTTAGAAGAAATATACAAATAGTTACTTAGAAGAGACTACAACAGCAAAACGGCTAAAAGTGAACCTGGGGACAACAAAAGAACAGCGGAAATATGAGGACAGCTAAGACTTAAGCGTAAATCATGAGATTTATGAGTAAACTGCCAGTTTCAAATATCCAGAGTCGGTAATTATGAAAAAAAAAAAGAAATTATTTAAAATAAGTACCAAGTACATCCCCAATGGAAGATTTGAGCAAAAATATAACAACGTCAAATTACAATTTGTATCAACTTACATAAAATTGTCCATAATCAACAAATACTGTAATTTGTGACTTATGGAAAAAGTGTTGTAACGGTATTTTTGCGCCTGGTTGGTTTGCAACCCATTTCACACTAGTTGCCCTCACTCTTAAAATACCTATTGGAATTACGACGCATGACTTAAGTTAGTTGGACAGGATTTCCGGCAACCATTCTTCCTGTGACTGCGACAATTGATTGAACGTCGAAGTAGATTCCTCCGCTAAAGTATTTTATACTTGAGAGTTTATCTCGATTTATTGAAGGAATCTTTATGGACATCGTAATCCGTTGTAGTTTGTGGATTCTCGATGTGGGTCTGTGACCGATTTTTGATCTTCGTTTAATCTTGTATTCACGTCAATCGGAATATTTTCGATTGACAACAAATTGGGGGCAGTAAGATTTTGCCTAAGGATTATTTACTTTCTGTATTGCTGAATCTGGGTGAGAGAAGCATTTTCTGGTCCATATCGTCATCTCGCGAGCGGTAACACGTGTCCAGACGGGCATGCCAGATTCCCAAGAACGTCGTGCTATCTAGCAATCAGGAAAGTGATTTCTGTTCGATTTACTTTATTTAATTTCGGAGTCGATTTAATCGCTCATTGTTTAATTTACATTACTTTCGAGTTATAATTTAATTGTTTAAATTGTGTAATGTGTTTGCGAACCACTTGTTTATCTTAATACTTCCATACATTAGCGTGTTACGTATTTCGTACATATTAACGTAAATATCACTTAATATACATATATAGGGTAGGTCATCTTGAGCCGTAATATTGCGTTTGTTCGGATTTGTATCTAGGGTATTTTGTGTTTACAGAGCGCTTATATCGATGAAAGTACTTTCAGCGGTTAGGGTGTGTATTTGTTTCATAAACGTTGTTATTTATTGTGCAAAACGCAGTATTTTTACATTGCTCGATTATTTCAAGTATTATTTAACACTATATTAAGTGACTTGAACGTGTGGTGTGTACTTATACAGGGTTCAAGAGCATATTGGCACTATTATTGTAAATGTTAATTGGGGATTACTTTAATTGGGTTTTATTTGCCTCATTAAATTACCGTTGTTGCAATTGGTCTTATTATTTATTGTTACCCTATCTTTGTTAATTTTGTAGCGACTAGTTAGCTAAGTGGAGAACTCGGAGTCCAGCTTACTCAATCTACATCTGAGTTAATGTTAGCATATATTTTTTTAAGCTGGTGGCGCCCTTCCAGGTGATTGACGAGGAGTTAATTACATTATTTATTTGACTTTATTTGAGAACCGCCCATCTTCGATTGAGGTTCCGGGAGGCTGACATTAATCAACGCATTACTTATCTAATTTACAGGAATTTCCATAGGAAATTATTTTCAGGGGTCATAGTGTCAGTAAAAAACTATTTTGTTTGCCAACAAATATCAATTGCCAATTTTATTAAATTCTATTAATATTTTTAGATAACACCGTCTTTGTCGCAGTATTGCATTAATAAACTATAATTTTAAGACAATATTTGGTATTGCCCGTACTTAATTAGGTATGCGTATTATTTAAAATTTGTTTTATCTGTAAACTATTAATTTTTTGTACCTACAT
>JABXWE010046263.1:0-20554 GCA_014611495.1 Limonius californicus
CCGAAACATACCCAAACATCCCAAGAAACTACCCAAAAGTCTCCAAAATACCCAATAATTCAGAAAATACCCAAAAATCACATAATTACGCGAGATATCAGAAAAATATGCAATAATCCTGAAATAACCTAGAAAATACACAAAAAATACCCAAAGAATCCTAAAAATACCCGATAGTTCATAAAATACCCAACAATCACAAAAATACGCAAAATATGAGATAAATATGCAAAAATCCTGAAATCATCTAGAAAATACACAAAAATATTAGCCAAAAAAATCAAAAAATACCCTAAATTCCCGAAACATACCCAAACATCCCAAGAAACTACCCAAAAGTCTCCAAAATACCCAATAATTCAGAAAATACCCAAAAATCACATAATTACGCGAGATATCAGAAAAATATGCAATAATCCTGAAATAACCTAGAAAATACACAAAAAATACCCAAAGAATCCTAAAAATACCCGATAGTTCATAAAATACCCAACAATCACAAAAATACGCAAAATATGAGATAAATATGCAAAAATCCTGAAATCATCTAGAAAATACACAAAAATATTAGCCAAAAAAATCAAAAAATACCCTAAATTCCCGAAACATACCCAAACATCCCAAGAAACTACCCAAAAGTCTCCAAAATACCCAATAATTCAGAAAATACCCAAAAATCACATAATTACGCGAGATATCAGAAAAATATGCAATAATCCTGAAATAACCTAGAAAATACACAAAAAATACCCAAAGAATCCTAAAAATACCCGATAGTTCATAAAATACCCAACAATCACAAAAATACGCAAAATATGAGATAAATATGCAAAAATCCTGAAATCATCTAGAAAATACACAAAAATATTAGCCAAAAAACTCAAAAAATACCCTAAATTCCCGAAACATACCCAAACATCCCAAGAAACTACCCAAAAGTCTCCAAAATACCCAATAATTCAGAAAATACCCAAAAATCACATAATTACGCTAGATATCAGAAAAATATGCAATAATCCTGAAATAACCTAGAAAATACACAAAAAGTCCGAAAAACACACAGACAATCTAAAAAAATACTAATACAGCTTAAAAAATCCCGAGAAAATACCCAAAAATCTCGAAAATACCCAAAAATCTCGAAAATACCCAAAAAGATACCCAATAATTCATAAAATACCCAACAATCACAAAAATACGCAAAATATCAGATAAATATGCAATAATCCTGAAATCATGTAGAAAATACACAAAAAATTTAGCCAAAGAATCCTAAAAGTACCCTAAAGTCCCGAAACATACCCAAAAATCCTCAAAAATGTGGTTATTTCAGGATTTTTGTGCAGTTTCAAGATTATTGGGTATTCTTTTAAGGATTTTTGGGTATATTTTTAGGGGTTCTTCATATCTTTTGCCGTTTTTGGTTATTTTTAAGGATTTTTGGGTATGTTTAGGGATTTTTGAGCATATTTTAGGATTTTTGTAAACTTATTGCGATTCTTTTGATAATCTTTTAAAATTTATGTATTTGTCAGGGTTTTTGGACAATTTTCAGAATTTTTGGGTATATTTTAGGATTATTGAGTATTTTTTTAGGATTATTGGGTATGTTTTAGGATTACTAGGCATGTTTTAGGATTACTGAGCATAATTTTAAGAGTATTGGGTATTTGTTTTAGAGATATTTAAGTATTTTTATGTTATACGGCATTCATAGTGCATCACCATCCACGCTTGTCAGTACTTACATGGGTAGAGACCAATATAGTGGCATATGCAACCGGTCGTGCTTCGGAGGGTATGTAAAACCGTCGGTCCCGGTTGTCATACGAACATCTTTGACAATCGTAAACCATGTAGTGGAACTTTTCTTCTCTGTTCTGAAGGGTTAGGTTAGCCCCTGCCCTGCAAAGAGGGCTCATAGAACCTACTCCACTGTAGGTAATTGACAGGCCTTTGGCCTATACACAGAAGAAGAAGAAGAGTATTTTTGGGTATGTTTTAGGATTGCTGGATAATTTTAGGATTAGGATTATGTCATACGAGTTTTGGGTATTTTTTCAGTTTTCACTGCTGTTTCTGAGATTATTAAAAAATTTTTATGATTGGGGAATATTTATTTATTTGCTTTATTACTGTCTTTTGTTTCACAAGTGGCGCCATATCTTGCAAAAATAGGGGGGAGGACACTTAAATGCCTCTTCTTAAGCAAATGCTTACAATAATTTATTTTAATTCGTTCATTATTTTTGTCTTTTGCGTCAAAAATGGCATCATTTGTAATAAAATGAGAAAGAACACCACTTAAATCACTCTTCTATAATTATCTTAAACAAATGCCTGCAGCAGTAGTTTTGATTTAATGCTGTCATTTGTTTTATCAGTGCCATCAATTGTGGTAAAATTAGAAGGGAGGACATTTAAATTTTATCTTAAATTGTATAACAAATGTAAACAAATGCCTACAACAATTTTATTTTTAGTTGATTTATTACTGTCTTTTGTTTTATAAGTGACACCATTTCTTGTAAAAGTGGGGAGGAGGACATTAAGTGCCTCTCCTTGAGCAAACACTTACAATGATATTATTTTAATTTGTTTATTATTTGTCGTATGTTTCAAAAATGTCAGTAGGTATTTGTAATAAAATTAGGAGGAACAACACTTAAAGACCTTTTTTATAATGAATTTAAACAAATTCCTGTAGTAATAGTTCTATAAATCCCATCTTTTATAGTAAAATTAGAGCGAAAACCACTTAAACGGATCTACTTGTAAACATTTAAACAAATACCTACAGCAATTTTGTTCTGTCTTTTGTTTCATAAGTAGCATCATTTCTTATTAAAGTGGGGTTAGGGATATACAGATGGCGTCTCGTCATGAATTTAAACAAATGCCAAGAGTAATTTTGTTTTAAATCGTTTGTTAGTGTCTTTTGTTTATTAAATACTTATCCTATTGCAAGTTGAAACAAATGCCGGCTATAATTTTATTTTTAGTTGCTATATTACTGTTTTTTGTTTTCTAAGTGACGCCATTTCTTATAAAAGTAGGGTGGAGGACATATTTGTCTTATGTTTCAAAAATGTCAGTAGGTATTTGTAATAAAATTACGCCGAACAACACTTAAATGACTCTTTTTATAATGAATTTAAACAAATTCCTATAGCAACAGTTTTATAAATTCCATCTTTTATAGCAAAATTAGAGCAAAGAACACTTAAACGAACCTCCTTGTAAAAAATTTAAACAAATATCTACAGCAATTTTGTTTTAATTGTCTTTTGTTTCATAGGAAACATCGTTTTATATTGAAGTGGGGTTAGGGATGAACAGATGGCGTCTTGTCATGAATTTAAACAATTGTCGAGAGTAATTTTGTTTCAAATTAGTTAGTGTCTTTTGTTTATTAAATAGCTTATCCTGTTGCAAGTTAAAACAAATGCCTGCTGTAATTTTGTTTTGAATTGCTTGCTTTGGCCATATATTTCACAGTGTCTCATTGTTTGTTTGTATAATTAAGTAAAGGGTTGTCTCAATTTTTTTTAAATAAAAGTGTTTGAAGTTTTCTGTAAATATTGTTTAAAAAAACCCCTTTGTAAAGTTACTAAAAAATCCGAGAATGTCTGCTCTAACAATTAAGAAAATTTTCAATTATGCAACGATTTTTAATCTATTTTTCTCTTTACAGACGATCAGCATCAGAAATCCGAAAGCCCTTTTGAAAGTCTCTTACACATTTTAACATACCTATCTAGTATTATAGATGCTAATGTTATATTTTTATAGAGAAACTATTTTATAGAAGCAATATTTATGCTATTTATTATATATATTTATTTTTATAATGTATTAAATAACAAATAAATATTATGTCTTGTTTAGGGTGTCTTATTGCCACTATATCACTATGTAATACTCTAAACAACCTTCACCTATAGTAAGACTAACTCAAATAATTAAACTTTCCTATTGCATTCTTCCAAAATTTTCTCTATGGCTTCAACAAAACTAGGAAAAACCGCACTAGGAGAGGGAGATATTTTGTGTTCGTCCCCCTTCCGGTACTTGCCTGTTTGCACCAAATAGCCTCTCATTCCAGCATTCATAGCCCCCTGCACGTCATCTACAACATCCTAAAGATTTCATTTTAACAAGACCCTTTCTAAAACGCTTTACATGACCTACATCACCAATCATGATTGCCTCTGCAGGTGCTATATCAGACAAAGCAGACTTAAAAAAGGCTTCGTTTGGTTTCCCAACAAGTTCCGCCTTGCATTGTGCAGCATATTCAAGGCCTTTTACAAAACAACCTGGCCCCAAAGCCAAACCATCACCACGGCTGTAATATTTGCCTGCATGTATTCCAATTAACTGAGCACCGCTTAATAAAGCCCTAAAAAACCATTAGGTTACAACTGCACCAACAATCTCAATCACTTCTCATTGCCTGAAAGCCTCATTAAGTCTCTCATAATGGAATTGGCTTGGGGCAAGACCTACAACAACTGCATTGGGCTTATCCCCAGCTTTGCATTCTAAGCCCACAAAGTCATCCATTGCTTCAGGTGCCAGCAACAGCATAGGTTTGAGTTTGCGATTAATTATAAGGCACTGTGCTGCCGCCAACGAGCTGTGAATTTCTTCAGGCTCTAAACTGAAACCAATTTTAGTGAGTCGATGGTGGAGAATCCTTCTGCTCTCCTTGGTGGTGTTGGTCACAAACTTCACTATAAGATTCGATGATTGCAGCCTGAAAGTACATTAGCGTATTTATCCGTTTAATGGAATTGTGGCTTGTTTTACCTCTTCAATGCTTCCACTGCACCGGGTATGGCCTTGTCTTCAATGTGTAGGGTGCCGCTTAGGTCTATTAATACTGCTTTCACCATTTTTAGTACCTGAAATATAATTTACTTTATAAACTCGATGATAATGTAATCAAAATAATGAATTTGAGTGATATACAAAGACATTCATCGTATAAAAAGGTTAAGTTTCGAAAAGAAGCGGATATTCAAATGTTTTTGATCCGTTTTGAACTTAACTATACCATAAATACTTAAAACATTCATGTAATTGTTAGCTTATTAAATAATAGTTCCGTATAAAGCAGTTTAAGAGTAAAAACCCGCAATGTTTGAATGAACATAACCTAATTTTTCTTTTATTTAAATTTTACTAGGCCCGTTGTATGAATTTGTTGTGACAATTAAGCACAACATGATTAAATATTATTTAAAGCCATATTATTACAATTGCGAACGATAATTGCGTAAATACATACCATAAAAATGTACACTTGAAGAACATAACCTTCAAAATAAAGACTAACAACAATTTTAATAACGAGCTGAACCTCTGAGTTACGATCCACGCCTTCTTTAGCAGTCTCTCTTAAAAAAATAACGACCAAGCTGTGCGGAGATTTAAATTTCCTGGAATTGGAAAAACAAGCTTCTAACTACACTTAATTTCGTTTTGGGACAATTTCTATAAATTATTTAACTACTATTGAGAGAAACAGTTTACATATATTTAATAGAGTAATTAAAGCTTCTGTTTGTTTAATTTCTTAAATTTGTTGAAGTTCGCTGCGCTGTTTATCTTAATGGTTAAATAATTTACATCTTGCAGTTCTGGTTGTTACAGGCCAAATGAGCTTCTTCGTCGATTCGCAACAGGAAAGGTGGAAAAGGCCTGCGGATTAGCTCAGAGGAGTAGGGGTGGTTCACGAGAAACGCTTAAGGGAAGGAAATCTATCGTAGTAGTATATTTATTTATTTATTTATTTATTAATAAAAGTCAAGATCCAAGAGCAGAAGTTCGTTATTGGATTGTGCTCCTTGGTTTACAATTCTACATTTTAGTTAATGTTAACATCTTTATTGTTAACGTAGTAAATAAAACAAAGTCGAATCCCACACACGTAATATATTGATTAATGAAATAAAAATTATTCGTAAACGTTTTCAAGGCGGCAGCGCCCCATCTTCAGACTGCAAAGTAATAAATAATGCTAAACAATGTCAGAAAAAGAAAAAGCAATATACACTTACCAAGTAAGTAGGAAAAATTAATTACAAAAATATGAAATAACGTGATACATAACCAAAAAATAATTCATCAGTCAAAAACTGAATTAAAAAGCGACGTCGAAAATAAATATAATTTTAAAAACACTTAATACATCACGTGAAATTACATTTTGAATTTGAAATGCAAAAAACCCATACTTAGGGCTAGATGAACGAAAATAATTAAATATCAAAAGACCAAAGCAGCCATGTGCGAATACTAATTCGTAAAGAAGATGCCGAAAACTAGCGACATCTAAACATAAAAGATACAAAATTAAAAAACAAACTGTAAAGGTGTGAAACTTGACTACCTCCAAAAGTACTAAACTCATAAACTAGAGGGAAAGAACAAATGTCATAACATAAAAATGATTTTAACACTAAAATAGGCAACAAACTTCTAAATCCCGAGAAACGGAAAAAGTCAACAAGCTACGTTTGGTTATGTATCACGTTATTTCATATTTTTGTAATTAATTTTTCCTACTTACTTGGTAAGTGTATATTGCTTTTTCTTTTTCTGACATTGTTTAGCATTATTTATTACTTGAAAACGTTTACGAATAATTTTTATTTCATTAATCAATATATTACGTTTGTGGGATTCGACTTTGTTTTATTTATTTAATCACTTATCCCATTATGAGAGCTTTGGACATCAACCAGTTTATGTTTATTGTTACTATGATAATGTATTATCTAGTCTAAGTTACTATTAAATTTATTTTGGAAGGTTATTTTTCATCCATTGTTTGATCTGCTTTTTGAATTTGCGTGGGTTCTTTTCACATCCTTGCTAGTGCTAGGTATGGCATTACATGTTGTCACCATTTTATGTTTTACAGAGTTGACCCCATAGTTGTGTGTTTTTATTGACTCTGTATGAACCTTCCTACAATTGCGGGTGTTGTGTTCATGCACTTGTTCGTTTGTGATTAGCACCGTAATTGAGGTGTTTTGCGCGTGGATTATTTTTTGGGTGAAAATTATGAACTTTAGGTCTCTTACGGCTTTTAGCGGCAGTCTCCTTATACATGTCCTCCCTATGGTATCGTGGTGGTAAGTTGTATATATTTCTAATTGCTCTGTTCTATAGGGTAAGTCGAAAGTAATGGGCGCCACCGCGAGCAACCGGGTCGAAAGGAGATTTTAAATCGACTCGTTTCTTGCTAAGACCTCAGCGCCGACGACAAGTACTGCAGGGGTGGCTTGGGTTTCGATGGGTGTCCATTGCATGAATTTTCGTATCGCTGTTATCACCGTGGGGCGAACAGAACCTGTAACTTTGGTTTAGTTTTGCCGCTTCATACGAATTAAAGTCTTATTTTAATTGTCGCTTATAAGTCGATTACTATTTTATTATTTCCAAAAGTTAATATATGGGAGGCCACTTTTTCGGAACTTCGGAAGGGAACGCTGACATGTATGTTTAGTCTATATGTTGATCGAAAACAGTTCTTGGAATCCTTTGTCTGCAGAATGGCCCTGAAACTCCTATGCTCCCCGGATGTTGCACGTGTTAATTGTTCTAGAATTCTTGCAACATATTTCGTCATATGGTGAAATCTTCTAGCTGCTGGACATTTGTGTTCGTTTTTTTCGGCAGTCAACTTAAAACCTCCTTTTGACCCCGTTGCTTGCTGAGACCTCAGCGCCGACGACAAATACTACAGGAGTCAGCCCAAGCTTCTGAGAGAGTGAACGTACGTGGTTTTGAGCAGGAGTTTTTTTGGCAACGCTTCTGCTAACTTAAGTTACCGTATCGCTTTTCTTGCCTGAGGCAGATTATTCTCGACATTGAGTCGCATTAAATATTAGCAGAGTATAGCGCTTTAGCAAAGACAATTTAGTGAAATTGTTTTCTCTACGTGTGTCTGACTCGTGACTCCCTCCACTAAGCCGTTGCAAGATCCCGTACAGCGGCGAAGATTTTGTTCATACTCGAAATTTCCCGTTTCCCAAAGAAAGTCTTGGCGATTACATTGTCGTCATCGTGATCCAGCCTGCAGGGGCGTGCCTGAGATTTTTGTCTGCTTCTCAAGGACCTAGAAACACCCCAAATTGTGCCTCTTTCTCTACTCCCTATCTGAAGAAAACTAAGGTAAAAATTGTTAATTGTGCTGTTGTGATAACTTGTTCCGAGATTCATTTGACTGGTTTAATGTGCTGAAGCCGTTTCTTGATTCAACTCAAACCGACCTTCAGTCGCCAATTGCTATTAGTTGTTAATCGTAAAGTGTAATTAATTTCTGTAAACTCGAACATCACTGGCTGTGCAGATCTGTGTTTAATAAAGTAAATATCGTAAGCCAGTGGCGGCGAGCACCTTATGTTTGGACGTCCCAAGGTTTTAAGTAACTAAGTTGTAACGGGTACTTAGATACAACTTTTTCATCTTTTTTTCAGTAGAATCCAGGGGTAAAAGTAGAAAAAATGTCTTTGTCGGAACGCAAATGATTGCCCGCTTAAAAAAACGAAACACAAGCAACGTGCACGTACGTTGATGTCGTGTGCAAAAGACGAGTGTTGACCGTGCTTCTACTTCAGGCTGCCCGCTATCCATCGTCGAACGGGTACACAAGGTGTCCGGAACATAAAGGGACATAGCATAACTGGAGCATCCTGAGGTCACATGGGACCGATTAAACCAATCATACTTTCTTACAAAAGTTCTTTCTTAAGAAGTTCTGGCGCGTTAAAGAAGAATAAATATTTTTGGGTATATTTCAGAAACAAAATGGGGCACCAAGCCCAAATCTGGTACACATCCACTTCAGGAGAAGTGGAACATTCTCAACGTTTAGCATTAGCATTACCACATATTGTAGAGGGCGCTGTCGACAGATTTTTTCCTATGTTTTTTTATCATAATTAAAGATAATCATAATAAAACTATTATACTTAGCAAACATATTCTGAGGCAATGCGGTTGGGTTTTTAGAGGTTGTAGTTTTCTACATCTATGGGAAGTGAAGTAACTAAAGACAGCAACTGTTTCGCCGAAAATTCGCGAGAAACATAAAGGCACGAAAAAAGTAGATTGTGCTAAAATGGATGCTCTCACGGGTATAAATTAAAATACGTCGTGTTTCCTGTCGGTATAACCTTTTTCACGATTTTAACTGTAATAATATTATACGTGATCAATAATAATTCCTAGTCTTGTTGTACGCGTATATTAATTACAATTGCAAATCTGTGCCGATTTGATATTCAGATCAAAAATTGTGTAATTGCATAAACTATCATATGCCACTTTCAAATTTACTTGCAAAGCCTTCATTAGGGTTGCAATTTCAACCCCTACTATAATAATCAAGAATTACCGGTGAGGGAAATCTGCGCCAGGTTGGTATTCGGATCCAAAATTATTTAAATGCAAAATGAGAACCGCAAGAAGTGATTTAACCTGTAGTTGCGAGTTATGTATTCAGAATTCCCTGAGTGGGTAAAAGATAAAGAAGATTAAATTACGCTTCGTTTGAGCGTCATACAAGTTGTAATTTAGACTAGTTTTAAGTTAAGAACTCAGTTCTGTTCTGAGATTCTTGATATGAACATTGCTCCGACATTATTAGTACAAAAAAACCACTTACATAACATTACATATATGGAGTAAGTTTTTAAAACATAAAGTGTGATATTATCAAGGGCTTCATAATTGTTTAAAAATCAATTGGAATCTAATTTTATAACAATTACAAAACCTTGTACATTAAAACACTTTACAGTAAATTGAAGGCTGAAATGCATTTTATATCGTTAATTGCAGATGTAAAAATAATAACTTTTTAAAACTAAGTTATGGTTTATAATCCAAATGTTTTGGTAAAAAAGTACAGATAAGATTTAAATCAAAATTGTTACGCCGCTACGGTTAAATCATTTCTTGCAATTCTTGACTAATACCGTTTAGCAACATTATGTCACTGATGCGTTATATACATGCCATACCTATAAGATGGAAATAATATCAGTTTCAGTAAAATGCTTGAAGGGGCAAGATGTGTGACAGTGTGTGTTATTATTCTGTCTGTTTTCCATTCGTCCAGGCCGTTAGGGAAGACCAAATCCAGTCTAATTGCAGGTAGAACATAACTTATTTTTATCAATTGTTTATAGGCTTATCAGCTTATGGATCTACTAGTAACAAACAGGGTATTTCAAAATTGTACCCATATTTTCCAAAATAATTCAATTCACCGATATTCATAGTATTACATATAAGGCATGAAGCTCCAACTTCACGCTATAGCTGAGAATAAGTAACAGCGCAGGGTATTTCAAAATTGCAACGATTTTCCCCAGAATATATTTTAATCCACTACAACGACATTGTTGGTGATACGTCCGTAAAAGAGACGCCGCTATAACTTTTGTGATTGGGGCTACAAATTAGGTTTTAAGTACTGCCCCACACTCTAAAATGTATGAACAATATTTGTAAGAAATCCGTTAGAACGAAGTTTGTAACTACTTAGTCACTCCATTGTTATTTACTCTAGGATTTCTACTATTTCATCCCTGCGGATAAAGTTCAATTATATTTCATTTTTATGTTTCTATAGAGTTGGAATCGTGCCAACAGAGGGAATACGAGGGACTACGTGGAAGTGAAGATGGGGATAACGCAGATAAATAAGGTAGCTCTTTTTAGTGGAAGGTTTGGTGATTTTTGTCGACATTTCTATACAACTATGTTAGGAAGCGAACGTTTTAAATTAAGAAATGTTTAGTAAGTTATTTTACTTGGGCCCACGTTTTGTTATATTAGCTGTAGCAGTAGGAATTTTTAATGTTTTTAAATACTTAAATACGCCTTGTGTAAGAAAAAGAAGAGAAAATTAAAAAATCATTTATTCCATCGTACATTGCTCACGAATGGATATTTTGGTGTATCCACTCTATAGCCTCGCACATAAGTTTATAGAAAATTTAGCAATGCTGTCTAAGTCTTTATTGTTTTAGAAATGATCCTCAATATTTTTACAAAAAATCAAAATTCTACATCGTAGCCCTAGAGGGCAGACTTTATTTTGTAAATTGCAATACCTTTCTTACGATCTAGAATCGATTATTTTGTTAAATAGCGTTATTAAAATTTGTAGGTATTTATTTCATTATCCACCTTATTAAACATGTTTTCGAACTAATTTTGAACTATATATACGATAGCGCTTGCTGCTTACTTTTCGGGTTTTCGTGATAAGTAGAAAAAATCGTAAGTGTTAGGAGTTTCAAAGAGTATAATCCCAGTTCTTGCAGTATTTAATTACTTACTTTAACTGATATTTGCCATTCAAAAATAAACGTTTTGGGAAATATAATGTGTTCCCAAATATAGTTTAAAAATTCTCATAACAATCGTCTTGAACTAGTTGGATACCAACCGACAAAAAAACTACCTATTTATATTCTGTAAATAAATATGTTGTATCACATTAATATTTTGTTCCATGTTAATATTTTCTTACAGGTTAATTTTGCACATGATAAGTTATGGATTTACATACAAATTTCCCTTGACCAGTAATTTTTGATTATTGTAGGAAGGAGTGAAATCACAACCCCAATGAAGGCTTTACAAGAAAATTTGAAAGTAGTATATGATAGTTCATGGATTTACATAATTTTTGAGCTAAATAGGAAGCTGGCACAGGTTTGTAATTATTAATAATTTACGCGTAGAAGGCTAGGAATTATTACAGTTAATATTTTGAGAAGGGATATACCACGGGTTACAGGACGTGTTTTCATTTACAAGGGCTGAAGTAAGTAAGTAAGTAAGTAATTCGGTTTATTCATCAGAAATATGTTTACATTTACACATTGCATTTCAACATACAGATTTAACAGAAGACCCGCTCTCACCTTACTCATTCTAGAATAGGATTTGTTGGCATTTCTGGAGAGATAGTTTTTGTAAGGTATGGTTATTAAACCCCTCTAGAACCTAATATCAATCCTTTTTCCCTCTCCTTTCATAGCACGAGCTTGAGACTGGCTATGACAGTCTTACCAAAGATACAGTTAGTTACAAAAATTAATTCTCCTATATTCAATTCAATAACCATAAAATAAGTATGTAACACACATCAACAAAAAAAAAAAACAAATTGGTATAAATATATTGTTTTATTAGACACTACTCTATATACAATTTCCCTTCAGAGACAATAACTATTTGTTAACGTATTTAACATGTAGGGAGACATCCCAGCGGATAATTTCCATTTATTATAAAGAAATCTAAATTATGTGTGGTGGTAGCTCAATTGGTAGAGCGCTTGCTTTCTGAATAAAACGTCGATTCTGGTAGGGTTTCGAAACCTAAGCATTACTACGCAGATTTATAAAAACCCACCACACACAATTTCCCAATTCGGCTTGCTTAATGCTAAAAACCTTCTCTGGAATGTCTGTCGTTCGGATTCGATGTTAAACTGTAGATCTACAGATAGATATACAAATACAATTTGATATGTTACATAAGTGAATATTCAAAGTGGAGGTTTCTAACTAAATTTTCATATACGTAACCTTAAGAAATTTAATGACCATACATTCCGTTCTAATCCAACAAGAAGAAAAAAGTCAATCAGATTTTTAACATACTTATTGCTAATAATAGGGGCGGGGATGGCTCAGTGGTAGAAGAGCCAAGCTTCGGATGTAGTAGTCCAAACGCTCCCCGGTTCGAATCTCCCAGGGTCGGAAATTTTTCTAATTCCCTGTGTTTTCGGTACTGGGTCTCCATTTGCCATTGGGGATCAAATTAATGGCACTCCTAGTGTTACGATCGCACTAGAGGAGTATCAAGATCATATACACAAAAAATACACCACATACCAACATGTTAAGCATGGTTACGCACCAACACGGTAACCCGCAGAGGTGGGCCCTGTTGTGCATTGGACAAACTAACTTAGCCTTGTCTCCCACCAAAAGCGATGGGCCTTTAAGGCCTGTGAAAGCTTCATAATAATAATAATAATTGCCAATTCGCCTTCGCAGCTGACTATAGAGGGCGCTACTACTAATTGCAATATGGCCGCGTAGTAGGGAAAACATTGTAGAAAACATTTAGTTGTCGGTGTTTGTACGGGTAGTCGAGTGTTTTTCAACGCGAAAAGTTTGGTAATTTTAATATGTTTGTGTCATATACCGACGTATTTACGTACCTACAAGGCACACACCGACCCTTAGTAGAAGGAGGCCTAATGAGCTTGATGCCCTTACTCACATTCTTCTACTATAGCAAACCCTTTGTCCAACATAATTGCCTCGTGAAAAGAGTAAAGAAGATCAATTATATTTTCGTTATTGAAAATGGCTTTGTCAGATGTTCTTCCGCCATATAATGGACTAACGTAATTAACGGAGCCCGCAGGAGTAACGCCTAAATTTAATAGTGTGTTTACCTTTATAATAAGAATAAATTCTTATACAGCACTTTTAAACATTTGGATTTTTGCACTGCTATTTTCGTGCAGTCGAGAACAACTCTAGTTTTTCTATATTTTAGAAAACATTTTGGCATACTTGCTAAATTTTCTTCTTTTGTTGGCCAGTAGATTACCATGTGTAGGTTTTTTTTAAATAATGGTATTGCCCAATGAAAATATTGCCTAACGGTGCTTTGACTTTTATCAAACAACACTGCTAAGGCTCGGAATGAAAAGTTTTACCTTATTTTTATTAATAGTAAAAGTATTTTTTCTTCTAAATTGTCATGTGGCGGATGTGAAATGTCTGCTAAAACATTCGACACACATTGTACAATTGTACAAACTGTGATACACAACAAAACATTTTTGATTTGGGTAGACCCTCCATTATAAAATATTAAGGATAAATAACACAAAAATATTAAATAAACTCAACGAATTAGCATAGGGTTATACGTGCGCTACAAAGTTTTCCCTACTCGGTTAGTTCTCAAAGTTGCTGCTTGGGGGCGACTCTTTCGTTTGCGAAGGCGAATAATAACGTCTAAAAGTATACTTAAATTAGGTTATCTCAGTGATCAATATCAACACTAAAGCAATTTTAATCGTTTATAAATTTACCATTATATGTTTTTCGTTTACCATTTTATTTATAATTTACTAGGTACATGTTTGTGGATTTCGAGTAAATTAGTAATTGAGTCGCAAGTTAATTTAATAGTCTGAAGGTGGGCGTTTGTCGATCCACTCTTTAATAGCTGGAACATTCAAAACATTTTCTCGAAGCTGGACCAAGTTTGGAAAATCGCTAATTATGTCTATCTTCATGACTCCGTTGCAATAATCCAGTAAACTTACAAAATACAAATCAGCCCACGTCATCTGAAAAACCAGAAGCATCATTCGATTGTTTTTAAATTTCTCAAAACAAACCTTTCCAAGAACCAGATATCCGCTGGTTGCTGCAGTATCAAATCGGCGTAAGAAGAAGGGCAAGCTGTCTTCCTCCAGGGATTTTCTCAACTTGGCTTTCCTGGTTTCATCTTTTTCCATGTTATATTGACCAATTTCTACATAAATTTCTATATTACAACTTTAAACAGAAATTAACCAAAGACTTACTTGAACGTAAATCAGTGATGGTATCAACCATGGCGTCTATCTCCAAATTTTCCCAATCGTTGGTGCCTACAAGATCGGTCTGTTTCGCTAAGTACCTCGCGATTGCAACGCTTTGGTGGGCCAATTTTCCATCGGCCTCTATAATGGGAAGCTGGCCAAAAGGCATCGCTGAAATGTTGCAACATTTATTTTAAATTATTAGAAAAACTGATTTCTACTACTTTGTTTAATTTCGGGCCAGACGTCCTTCGATAAGCGGACATCTTGGAATTTCATTTTTCCATAGCTCAAAATGAAACGGATTGGCTCTGCCAGTGCTTTTACGGGAAAATACGTTAATTTATATTCAGTATTACACATCTTTAAATAAATTTAGAATTTAGGTAGCCAAAAAGGTGGATTTTAGTTTCGATGTCAAATGTATTTTTGTTTTTGATATGTCATAGATATAGAGATAAAAGGCAAGTTATAAGAAATTGAGCAAAACACTTCGATTGGAGTTTCGTGTAGGTATAATACATTTTCAGCACCATCCACCACTAGTTTTCTCCATTCTGTCACTTTTAGTTTCTTCAAATCTTCATCAACACACTCAAACTATTGTCTCGTTGGTCGGCTCTTTTTATTTCTGCCTTCTGGTTCTTCACTTCAGCTTAGATTCACTTCCAAGCTTGCCAGATGTCCTAACCAGCGCTGTCGCTTTTGTTTGACAATTTTTACGATCCCTATCTCCTTCTATTTGCTCGTCACTTCTTCGTTGATTCTCCTTCTTCATACTTCACCTTCCTTCACTTCCTCAAAGTATTCGTCCTTCCCACACTGCCAACTTATCCACCTGCACTTCAACACCGTAGGCCCCCCTACCTCCTTGTATTTACTCGTCACTTCTTCATTGGCTTTCCTTCTCCATGCTTCTGCTTTCTTCACAGCTTCGAAAATCCTTCTCAATATTAGTATTTCCGTCGCACATCTTGTATCCGCTATCATGTTTCTTTCTATTGCTTCTCACGGGTTTAAACGGAATTGTGACACATAAACGACGGTTCTCGTATCTAAAGTTAGTCCTATTCAGGAGTCATTCATCAGTATACTTTCGTCTGTGGATGTGAATGGCTCCACTGTTTTTTCAATTCTCAGATACTTTCGTAAATAAACACGCCGCCTGTATTTCGTCTCTTCCTCCTACATTTTTGAAGGTAAGTGATTGATTATTTGCACTGATATACTGTCAGATACCCTGTACAATGTAACCCATCTGGTTTGTCACGAAAAACAATTTGGAAGGAGTAGTTTGCGTTTTTCCATAATGGATGACCATCTTGAACCTTGAAACAAAAAGGCTCTTGTACCTTGGAACAGACCTGTGACATCGATGGGACCTACCTTGAAACATTCAGTTTTCCACCAAACTTTAGTGTTTGTTTAGTTGAGAAATCATCTTTTACCAGGAAGAATGGATTAGGCAAAAGACATGGAAATCAACTGTCCATCCGAAAACCTGAAGCCACTAGCTTGGCCCGTGCAACCAGCTTCAATAAAACGAACTATGATAAGTTCATGACTAACTTGGAAGACATTCATCGTCGTTTGGTCCTATACCGTCTGAAAGGATTTTGAATTTGGACGAAACTGATTGCACTACAGTGCAAGCTCCGCCTAAAATTGTTGTCCCAAAAGGACTTAAACAACTTAGTAGTACAACCTCTGCTGAAAGAGGTCAATTAGTAACTGTGATAAGTGTTACTGGAAACCAAATGCCCAATGATTATATTTCCAAGGGTGAATTTTAAGGACTACATGCTTACTGGAGCCCCTCCTGGTACAATAGGCTCAACCAATCCATTTGGGTGGTCGAATGAGGAACAGTTCTTCAAGTTCATGTAGCATTTCATTGAACATGCTAAGCTATCTAAGGAAGAACCAGTTCTCCTCATCCTTGGTAACCGTGAGTCTCATTGCAGCATACAAGTAGTGGAAAGGGCATCACAAAGTGGCATCAAGATGTTGACTTTCCCTCCCCACACTTCAGGACGTCTACAACCACTCTACTTAACTTTGTTTGGTACTTCTAAGATGTACTACCAGGCTTTGAATGCATGGCACATGAACAATCCCGGTAAAACATTTAGCACTTACAACGTAGTAGAGGCTGTCGGCTTAGCTTTTCCAAGAGCTTTCACACCGAACAACATTTGCAGTGGTTTCAGGCACCCTGGCATATACCCTCTCAACAGAGCTGCTTTCTGTGATGACGATTTTGAACCGGAACCTGTTACTGACCGCCCCAACCCAGAGGTAACCAGTTCAGAAATAATCTCTCTTCCTGGGTCATCATCAGCCATAAATCCAGGTCCATCACACGTACAAACCTCTTTTTCTCGCAATGGGAAAACCACACAATCAAGCGTGCGAAATACTAAAAGACGGACTCCTGAACAGGTGCAACCATATCCAAAGGCTCCCCCTAGAAAGGATACTACAAGGACGAGAAAAATCCTTACGGACACACGCGTGAAAGAAGAACTTAGAAAACAAAAAGCGATTCCACAAGTCAACCAGCCGAAGATAAAGACGCCACCTCGCAATAAGAAAAATCCTACACCAAGAGCATTGTTTGAAAGCTCCGATAAAGATACGGAAGATCCTCCATATCAAGATGAGAGTGATGCTGAAGGAAAACATTGGAAGAACTATTTTCTTCATCAGATGATGACGAAGAAGAGATCCAACCCCCTTTGGCTAATAACTTCTCAGATGGATCATACGTCCTCGTTAAATTTCTTGGAAAAAGAGATTTAATCCACTACGTTGGATGTGTTATACAAAAACTCTCACCAAATGAGTTTGAACTCAGCTACCTAAGTAAGAAGAGTGAAAAAACATTCTGTTACCTGTCAATGCCTGATATCGTTACAGTTGATATCATGGACATTGTAGCTCTTCTGCCTGCTCCAACTGGAGAAGGAAGTGACAGAATTAAAGAAATAAAGTCTTTTAACTTCCCTTTCTACAAGTATAGTGTCAAGTAAAATTGTTTCCCAAGTTTTCTTAGTTTATGAACAGAATCAGATGTTCAATGTTTGCAATTTATAAGAAAATATGTTCAGCTAAATTTTCAAAGTTTATTCACTGCGTTTAACCCTTAACTACTATGCACGGGTCCTAGGGACCCAAGCCCCCTTTAATTTTTGAATAACTTTACTGAGGTACGAGTGAGGGCGCTACGCGTCCACGTGTATTCCTATATTGTTAAATGAAGCTCAGTAGTGCACCAAACACCGCAAAGTGCGGTGCGCAACTGCGTTTTTTGATTATAACAAATAGGACAAACGTTACAAAATATAATTGATAAGTTATCCTTATTTTAACCAATTTAATTAAAAATAGCATCATTATCTATAGTTTTTAGTTCAAAATGGGGTCCAAAAAGTATTTGAACGAAAGTGACATACCAGCTCTCTTCAATAATGAAGATTTTTGGAATGACGATGTAGCGTCTCGTTTTTGAATAAACGCGCGAAATTGGGCTTCTAGTGCTTTAGAAGTTAGATGTCTTGTGGCTCTCAAAGCGGGAGCACGCGCTTGTCTGTAACCAGTATTTAAATACACTTAAATTCATTTATAGTTGTTGTTTTTCTATTAAAGTACGGTACGTGTTAGAGCGATTCTATCAGCGTACCCAACATTTGGTCCTTCGAGCCCGATCCCGATTAATTAGCATCTAATTAAGTGTTAAATACCAGCAACTTAACTCTACGCAAGTGTATTTCTTCGAGAAGTTTTCCCGCATCACTCGTTCAATATTTGGGCATTAACTATTTATGTCGTGAAACGCGTATCACGCTTAAATACGTTAATTGCATATACAAAATTAGTACTCGCACGAGCACGAGGATTCCAAGGGCTGCAATCTCATCGGCCAGACGATCCAGGTGTCAACGCAGGTGTTCGCAAGAGTCTCAATCGCAAGACGCAAGCAACCCCAATCAGCACGCTCGCTCTCGTTTCCACATTTGGAATTGGAATTATCGCATCGCACCGTGGTAGCAAGAAAGGCAACCGAGCCACACAGCTGCATATCAGAAGCAAGGCAAAAAACTTAGGTGAGATTATCCTTTTCCTATCATTTCAAATCTCCTGTTATTCCTAAAAAAAAAAAAACCATGCCCGATCTAACTGAATTAGAGGAGGCACTCGCAACTTTAAATGAGAAACTTAAAAATTTAAAAAATAAACGAGCATTCTTAAAACGTAGTTTAACAATTTTGCAACAATATTTAGACGGCTTTAACGAGAGGCCTGACTATTTAAATAAAATTGTTGGTCAATTCGCAGTTTGCGAGCGGTCAGTAAGCACGTGTAATGAAATGATCGAAAGCATTTATGACACAGAATATGAAGCCAAATTTAACGACGTGTTTTATGAAAAAGAAATAACTGATTCTATATTTGCTGAATTAAAATCAAAGGTAGAATTATTAGTTTCTCCCGGGTCAGTCAATCAGACGCCAACCATAAACCAACCTGTTTCTCATTCAGCAATTAAACTTCCATTAACAGAGTTGCCTACATTTTCAGGAAAATTCGATGAGTGGCTAACGTTTAGAGAGAGATTTAAATCTCTAATCGACTCCAACAAATCTTTAGCAAATATTGATAAAATGCAATATTTAGTTTCTGCCCTAAAGGGAGAAGCCGCGGAAGCAGTTAAACATTTGGAGATAACAAACGAAAACTATGAAAAAACTAAAGAGTTGTTAAAGGATCGGTTTGAGAATAAACGCGTAATCATTACTCATCACATTCGAGCACTTTTCGAGTTGGCTGCAATCACGAAAGAATCTTATCACGAATTTCGAAATCTTTTGAACGCGGTTACTCAACATACACATTCATTAAACGTAATGGGTAGGAAAGTTGACAATGATGATCTCTTAGTTTATCTAATCGTCTCGAAGCTTCCGTTTCATACGCGTAAGGAGTGGGAAGACAAATTGCCAAATTCTGATTTACCCACTTATAAAGGTATTATCGATTTTCTCACGCATAAATGCCATACGCTAGGCGCATTACAGGTAAAGGATGCGCCGGAAGTCACGTATAAAATTTCCAAAACTAAATCGAAATTAGCATCTTGTAATTTAGCCGCTAATAAACTAATAACTTGTAGGGTTTGCGAGCAAGGCAATCATTACACGAATCAATGTCCGAAACTTTTGAACTTATCAATTAAGGAACGAATTGATAAAGCACGATCTAAAAACTTATGTTTAAACTGTCTAAGGCAGGGACATCTCACGAAAAACTGTAATTCTTCTCGTTGTAAAAAATGCAGCGGTTTACATAACACGATTCTGCATATTGAAAATTCCCCTCGACAGGAACCATCGCAAGGCTCCTCTGATAGCACGAATATTGCGCCTGCAGCATCTTTACATGCTCTTAAGGCCCACGAAGAACCTTCTAATATTATTTTATCGACATGCGTTTTAGAAATCCGCGACTCTTACGGTAATTATCACAACGCTCGCGCGCTACTCGATTCAGGTTCGCAAATAAATATAATCTCGAAAAAACTCTGGCAGTTACTCGAATTACCTACCAGAGCAACGAACTTGCCGATTGTCGGTACAAGTAACAATTGCACAAATGCAAATTTGGTATCAAACGCGAATATAAAATCAAAGTTTCATAACTTTAATATGAACTTAGAATTTTACATCCTAGAGAATATTACTACTAATGTTCCCGTAATAGTATATTAAAGAACTAGTTTCATAAGGCCTTCTCTTAACGCACGAGTTCAAGTTTGAAAAACGAGACGCGAAGCGTCGAGTTTTTCAACGGACGAGTGCGACAAGTGGTCTTATGAAACGTGTTCTTTATACTATTTTTTCT
>JABXWE010046266.1:0-13361 GCA_014611495.1 Limonius californicus
GGGGGGGGGGGTGCTTCAGATTCCTGCGGGGTTTTCTGGGGATTCGGTTGTGGCGACTGGGAGCAATTCGGAGGGTCGGCTATGGGGTTATTACCGTGGAGGATGCGGGTGATGTAGGATTTTTGAAGTTTTTGGAGGCGGCGGCAGAGGTGGTGATGTCTGGGTTTTTGTAAATTAGTATGCTGGGTTATCGGAAGTCTAACAAGCAAATTTGATGGAAAATCTATCGTTCGCATTGGCGGATTTGTTCTAGGGCACGATTATGGGCCGGATCAAGGTGTTGTAAGTTGTAAGTATGGTGGAGGGTGCGAGAATTGCAATTTTGAAGCGTCTTTGAATACGACGGAGCAAGTTGGAGTGGTTGCGAACTTTTTTGAGGGTTTCTCGGAGGTCTGGTAATAAAGGGCAGGTTAAAGAAAATGTGATTCCAAGATATTTTGTTTGATTTGATAGGGGGATTGGCTGGTTGTTGATTGAAAGATTGATGATATGGGGTCGAAGCGTGGATGCTTGCACATGTTGGGGTGCCTGAGAAGAATAGAATTGGATTTGTCGGCATTGAGTTTTATCCGCCACTTGCAGGTCCAAGTGTGGATTCTATTGAGCGCTGTTTGGATTTTTCGGGAGGCTAATTCAGAAGTGAGTTGGGAGGATCAGATGGTGATGTCGTCGGCGAAAAACTTGGTTTTGGTTCTGGCTGGATCTGAGACTGGAAAGTCGTGAGAGTAAATAATATAGGGTAGGGGGGACAGAACAGCTCCTTGGGGGACGCCGGAGTGGAGGTGAACAGGGAAAGAAAACGAGTTTTGGACTGAATGAATCCACTAGCTTGATGAAGGTAGGATTGAGATTTAGGGCGATAAGTTTGTGGATAAGACCGTCGTGCCACACCTTATCAAATGCATTCTCTATGTCTAGAAAGACGGCGAGCGTGCACCGGTTCAGGTTGGCATTTGTGATCGAGTCGGTGTGGAATTCTAAGATGGGGTTTGTAGTGGATCGGGGGGTCGGAAACAGAATTGTTCGGGGGAGGGGGGAGGTTGTTAGATTCTAGGGCTTCTCTGAGGCGGGAGGCCATGATTCGTTCCAGGATTTTGCCCATCATGTTGGGAAGAAAAATGGGTCTATAAACAGTGGGATTTTTGGGGTCTTTGCCGGGTTTGTGGATCATGATTATGGAGGCGTTTTTCCATAAAATGGGGAAGTACAATATTTGCAGATAGGAGTTGTATATGGTTCAAAGGACGTCAGTGACTGAATCGGAACGATTTTTAAGAAGTAAGGGTTTTATTTCGTCTTTGCCGGGTGCTTCGGTATTTTTTGTGGCTTTAATGAGGGCTCGGATCTCTTTGGGGTTAGTGGTGTCCATCAGAAAATCATTTTCGGGAAGTGGGATTTAAACGAAAATGGGCACTGAAGCGAGTGATTTGGTTGAAAAAGCGTTGATTGAAGGAGGGGGACTTGGTGGATGTTCTAGGGGCTTTGGACGAATCAGTTGGCTTTATCCTGGGGGTTATTTAAGATGATGTTATTGAAGTTGAGATACTGGACGGGCTTTGATTTTGGGCCGGTGAGAGATTGGAATTTGGCCCAGAAAGTTTTCCCATCGCGGTAATCTAGAGATTGGCAGGTGTTGGTCAATCAGGCTAAACGGAATTCGTTTATATCGCGGCGGATTTGTGAATTAAGTCGGCTGAAATTGGTTTTGAAGATGGGGAGGCGTGTTTGAGAATAATCATGATACGCTCGTCATTTTTGCGGGTGAGGTCGAGAATACGTTGGGGGAGGATAGTTCAATGTTTGGGGATGCGTTTGGTCGGAACATTGAAGGTTCTGGCTTGAATTATAAGAAAGGCGAATTCTGATATTTGGTCTTCGATGGTGGCTTTGATTTCTGTTGGGGCAATAGGGGCAAGATTCTGATTCTAAATTCTTGAAAATTGTTCCAGTTGGCATTGGGCTACTCAAAGATTGTGGAAAGATATGGTGGAGCCTGGCGGCCAGGGAAATATAGATTT
Organism: Limonius californicus; assembly: GCA_014611495.1. Classification (NCBI taxonomy): domain Eukaryota; kingdom Metazoa; phylum Arthropoda; class Insecta; order Coleoptera; family Elateridae; genus Limonius; species Limonius californicus. Next base: position 2,019 of record JABXWE010046266.1, read on the forward strand.
GAGATTACGGGGAGGTGATCAGAAGTATCTGTTGTGCCGATGGTGGAATCGGGGTTTGCGAAGGGGCTTAGGTTGTTGTTGACTAAAATGTGATCAACGATAAAGCAGCCGTTATGGTTTCTGCAAGTGGGGAGATCCTTTCGAAGGCAGGCGAGGGGAGATTATTCAGAGAGCTCACAAGAAATCTACCGTTTCGGTTTGTGATGGTATCATCAAAATCTGTGTGACGGGAATTAGAATCACCCATGATGATGCAGTGATTGATTTGTGAGGCGCAATTGATAAAGTCATTAGAAATACGGGAGGCGTGGGGGTTGTAATAACCGATGATAGTTGTTTGGAGGTTATTAATGTGAATAGTTACTGCGACAACTTCTAGATGTTGTAGTTGTGCTGGAAGAGGGTGTTCTGATGAGGCCAATTGGGAGGAGATCAGTATGGCTACGCCATAAAGGGTATTGCGGGCCAACGCCAGCGAATTGCTCAAGGGTTGATTTACTTTAGTACCGCTTAATTATCGTTTTTAATAATCAATGCAGATTTTAAAAATTTAGCTCACTTTATAGTATACCCTCGTATAATGTTTCACGAAGAATATCAATCTGTTTTTGGTTTGCTCCGCGTATATAATGTAAAGTAATTTATTTTTTCTGTGATGTATTAAAATAAGTTTTCGTATTCAAGTTTCGCATTTGTCCCTCGTAAATTATAAATACCTCGCATGAAAATAGGCCATAAGTAGCTACAAACTCTACGTAACACTCTCGGATGGCTATAATTTCTAACAATTTAAACCGTAGTATTCAAAAACCAATGTTTCAGCAGATTTCGTTTTGCGTTTAGAAATTACAATTTGCCATCCGCTCAAATCCTTCCAATGCACTTTTATTTTGCCTTTACTAGTTCTCAGCGTCATTCAGTTTTCCTTCATGTACCTATACTTTTACAGATTACTTTCATCCTACCATTTTATACAGCATACGTTTGCCTTCACCTTCAGTACTGCTTTGATTCGTGCTTCGGAGGGCACGCAAAGCCGTCGGTCCCTGTTGTAAATCGTAAACCATGTAGTGGAACTTTTGTTCTATGTTCGACGGTTAGGTTAGCCTCCTGCCAGGCATACGTGCAACGAGGGCTCACAGAACCTACTCCATTGCAGAAAAAGAAAACTTCTTGTACTTCTTTGCAAATGTCTCTTAATCTCTTACCACCCACAATGGCCTTGGACAATGGACAATGACTGCCATATTAATATTTTCTCCCTGATTTAGTGTGCCACGGCACTAACTACCTCAAACAGGGTTAAAGTGGCAGCAGGGTGCGAAACTGCTTTCGGGTCTCTCCGCAGTCATTTCCCATACGCAATTGTAGACTTTTTTCCTCCATTTGTATTGCCCTTTTTAGGTTCATCTTCCTTTCACCTTTCCTTTCATCTCCGTATCTCTTTCTCGCAACACTCTTCAGTATTACCCTACTATTACTAATAGTTTCCCATGTTATACGCTTTTTTTATGTTGACAGGTTAATCATACCCTTTAAATTTATATCCTACTGGATTTTCATTGCTTTCCGTTTATTGATTTCTACCGCCTGTATGCCCTGACTAATTCATTCTAATGGCTACCATTTTAATAGCTGCTCTGAAGTTCATGTACTCTGTATCTCCAGCAGTTTTACATTTTTCCTAGCGCTTTTAAGTATGCTAGTTCGCTACCAGCTCTCCCCATTTTAATTATATTTTCTTACATCCCTAGTCATTTCTTCTTTCTGGTTCTACTCCACAAAAAATTCCTTTCGTCCGTATTGACAATTTAAAGGCTTTATTTTTGGTGGTATCTTCCTTTATTCTGTATTTCCACCTCCTGAATTTATCTTAGTAATACTTATTACTTTCCTCCAACTTAACTACTAGTTTTGGTTTTGGTATCCATTCTTCCACTCATACCCTTTCTTTTTACACACCATTTGTTTTCTAGTCATTTCCGTTCATTGTTTTTTACTTCGTACAATTTCCATTCCGCTCCCACCGGTTTGACTTCTTACTCTTTTTCTTCAACCGCTTTTCATATCTGCTTAAGGCTCTGCTATCACCTTCAGCCATTTTGGTTATACCGTTCCTAACCCTTTCATAAATAGGAAGAGATGGAGTTCCAGAAGAAGAACGAGGACCAACTGAAAGATAGGCCGAAAGCTGGGTACCCACGTCATGAAAAGCCCACATCATTAGGCTATATTAAAGACAAACAGGCGAAAGCCACAAAAACGGAGAATGAAGAAAAAAAATAGGAAGTCTCCCAGATAACTAATGGCTGAAATATGCCGGTAAAAATTACTAACTCATAACATATCAGTATTAATCAGAAACATTTTAGAAAATATGAAGGTTCCTGGCGAATAAAGAACCGTCATATTAATCCCAGTATTTTTAAAGGGCGGCAAAAAACTCCCTCACCATTACCACGGCATAAAGTTACTATATTCAACCCTGAAATAAACAAACAAAATTATCAGAAGGTCAGATGAGCAGCAAGGATTCAGTACTGAAAGATCCTGTCGTTATGACAATCAATCGCGATGTTCATAGAATTTAATAAGATGGCCTGTTTATGCTTTGTAGACCTAGAAAAAGTATTTGACCGTATTAATGTGTGATATAATATATAATAATACGTAGTAAGAGCGAGCAATGTACTAGAACCGAAAATAAGCTTGATCAAGGAAATATATTCGCAAAACGAGACCGTAATCAGAGTAAATGGAACGCAATTAGGGCCAATACAAACACAGTGTGGCAAACGCCAAGAAGATTCTCTGAGCCCACTTTTATTCAACGTCATCATGGATGAAGTCATTAAAGAAGTTAAAAAGTCCAAGGCGTACAAATTAGAATAGGGTGAACTTTAGACTATTTGCTACGCTGACGACGTCGCGTTAATTGCCGAAAGCGAGAACGACCTACAGTAAATGCTGCAACATAGTGCAAATAATTAAAAAGCTGAATGTGAAACTGTCCACGACAAAAATGCATGGCAATAAATAAAAAACACGTCCGATGTATATTAGAAATAGAAAGGGGCATTACTTGAGTAAGACAGAATTCAGTATCTAAGAAATTAATATGCAAAGCCGGAGTTCAAAAGAGACATCTTCGCACACACTATTAAATCGAATGAAATAACACGAATATTTATTTATATTATCTGGCATAACAAATATCTTATTAAGAAAGAACATAATGATGAGGTTTTATACCCTATGAAGGGGTTTGGCCTGCAAAGCGGAAGGTCAAAGCTCTCGATCCTTGCTCTCACACACGTTGTCATGTGCCAAATTAATGACACGTAGTGATTCGGCGAGCATCATACAGTAGACAGCCGCATTATTACCCCTTGTTCATTCGAGCGGAGGTACCCTATTATTTAAAGTGACTGGGTAGGCCGCCCGCCAGGCATAGAGTCGGAGGTTTGAACTCCCGAACTTCTGCACCGGAGCCCAGTGCTCTAACCACTGGACCACACTGGCGCTAGGAAGATCATACTAGAATTTATAGAAGCACCTCCAGATTGATTTTAATATATGCCACAGAAACGTGAAGGGATGCCACACGAACAAAACAAATAAGTTGAAGAACATAGTGAGAAAAACTAGAAGCGATCACATACCCAACCAACAAATACGAAACGAGTTGCAGGTTCAGCCTATTAATGGTTGGGTTCAAACCAGAAAAAGAAATCGGTGGCTCATGTACCCAGAACTAGAAAACACAGAGTGGTGAAACAAGAGACAAACTACAAAAAAAGGAGAAACCTAAGAAACATTATAGAAAGAACTGGAAGAAGCAGATCTTAGCCTATTGAAAAAGAAAAGCTTTCTTAAGTCCCCCTCTTAAGTAAGAGAGAACTAATGGCTGATCCAACACTGAAGATTAAAAAGATCAATGACACCAAGGTCCTGGGTCCTGGGTTCAATTCCCGGTACCGGAACATCGGATTTTTAACGCCCGTTCTCCCTCGCAAGGCAATGGCAAACTAGCGAGGTATTCTGCCTTAGTAAATCTTCTCTGGAGTAGAAGTGTTTACACTTCCCGTGGTTCGGAGCCCACGTTAAACTGTAGATTCTCTATGTCTGTGACACTCTAAAAACGCGCAACACAGGCATAGGAGAGAAGATCGCTAGGTCTCGTAAGAGATAAAGTACTCTAAGAAGAAGAATAACTCCAACTTCCCAATAAGAGAAGAAGATGGAAAGTGGGCAAAAAGTAACGAACAAAAGCTGAAAGATTTGCAAACTGTCTGGAAAAAGCATTCCGATCAAATAAAGCACAGGAAGATGAAACGGATTGGAATCAACCAATACAACTAGAAGAAGAGATCGGGCTCACAATACCTTGAGAAGTAAGTAATGAGGTCAAAGTAAATATAAACCCAAAAATGCACTCGAGTTTGACTTGGTAACTAGAGAAGTCCTAAAACAATTCTGGGGAAAAACCCTACTGACGATAACTAATTTGATAAATTCAGCATTCAGGTTGAAATATGTACCAAGGGTTTAGAAAGTTGCTGAGGTTATCATGATTCCAAAACCAGGTAAACCACCATATGAAGTTTCATCTTACAGGCTAATCTCTCTGTTTCCTGTAATTTCGAAACTGTTTGAAAAGTTATTTTTCAAAAGATTGTAACCAATCATTGAAGAAAAGGAACTAATCCCATCTCATCAATTTGGATAAAGAAACAAACACTACAATAGATCAACTACATACAATAACAAACTTAATAAAAAGAGCGAGAACAGGAGGTGCCCCGAGCATTCTGAAAGGTATGGCGTACAGGTTTAAACTATAAACTGAGCTCATCCCTCCCAAAGCAATACTTTTTAATCCTAGAGACATACATAGCCGACAGACACTTTAAAATTAAACAAGAAGAATCTTATTTGGAACCAGAAGAAATCTAGACAGGAGTACCACAAGGACGTGTACTAGATCCGCTTCTGTACCTATTGCAAACATGTGATATTTATATACTCAAAAATAACAATTTAGCTACCATCGATCATGACACTGCTATTCTGACAGTTGGAGAAAGCAACGAGGAAGCTACAGGAAAACCGCAAACAGCCCGAACGGCTGGACAAAGAGTTGGAGGATCTAATTAAATGATATCAAATCAACGCACATAAACTTCACCAACAAAAATATTCAACTGGAAATCATCAATAATATCCAAATACCTTACCCCATCTGGAGCTAGAAATGGAGGCAGTGGACAACGAAATCTAGAGATTTATCAGAAGTTACGAAGAAAACTTCCATCAACATGAGAATATGGAAACAATTCAGCTCCTTGACAACACTAGGCTAACAAGGCTACTTAAAGGAGTGAAAGTTTTTGAGTTAGTCTAAGTGATAGTAAACGGTAGAGCTAGTGCAGCGCACATGATAAAATTGGTGTAAAAAGTGCATGCTAGAACATAAGGACCGCGGATAGGTGAACCTTTAGATCAGACACACAGTAAATTACCTTAGATCAGGGGTCGGTAACATCTTATGCGGCTCTCTAAAACGTATTGTATAGCCCGCGCGGTTTCATTAAAAACCTATTTTTCGTGCGGCCCGCGTGATATTTCGCACAAAAACCCTATAATGCCGTAGCGACGGTTTGTTCTGTTGGTTACACCAATCGCAGAGCTGATTGTATAATAGTCAGTCTGTAACTTGGTGTACTACAACCTACCACAACCTCAATAGCTCGCAGGTATTCACCGGACGGGTTATGACTACCACCATGCCAGCTGGCACACTGAATCGCCATTCAGGCTTCAATGCCCTTCCCGTAGGAGACAATTCAAGATTTCGTGTATGGAAAAATGTACCATTTCTGGACTTATGGGTTACGATAGCCTCATTGGTATGATGGCTAGCCTTACTAAAAACTCGTTTCTTAGAGGTGTCGCATGACCTCCGGCCTCACCTGTCCGCAACCACTTATTGGTTAATCAAGGGGCTCGATCCCTCGTAATGGTTGTCGATCTCTGCCTTGATTGTGATTGTTTATACGTGGAGGGTTGTTACTGCCCTTGACACTGCGGCCTCTTAGGCCTATTGTGCATCCCCTTCTGTCGCAAGTCGCTGTCAAGTAGATCCGTCCCCTTTAGTTTGTTGATGAGACTGGCTTGCGGTTGTATCTCGTTGGGATTAGTGACCTCAAAGATTTGATATCTCCTACGAGCTAAGGCTTCGCATTGGAATATTATGTGGGGGGCTGTTTCCTCTTCCTCGCCACACAGCCTACATATAGGATCTTCGTTAAATAGCCCTATGTTGTAGAGGTGTTGTCTGAAGTACCAGTGTCCCGTTAGGAGTCCTGTCACTACTCCAATTTGAGTTCTAATAAGTTGTAGGACTGTTTTGATAAGCTTGTGGGGGTGGTTGCGCATCATAGCTTTGCTTCGCCTTTGTCGAGGCGCGAGTCTCCAGTGTTCCGAATGTTTGGTTACGATCCATTCTTTAACTGCTCCTCTCACCGTCCGGTTAGTTAGATCGACAACAGGTTCAGGCCCTGTGAACGGTGTTTCAGATCCTAATTTTGCTAGTTTATCTGCGTTTTCATTCCCTCTATGACTCTCTGACTTGGCACCCTCACAAATTTTACCTTGTTCGTGGTTGTTGCCAGTGCTAGGAGACTACGAAAGCAGTTCCAGACAAGTTTTGACTTAATCTGGTTTGAATTCTGTGCTTTCAAAGCTGCCCAACTGTCAGAGATAATAAGGATGGTTTTGTTTGTGTAGCCCCGTCTTATCTTTTCTTCTATTGCTGCTAGAATTGCGTAGGTTTCAGCTTGGAATATTGTGGCACTTTGGTCCAGGGATATGGAGGTACTGTATCTTGGTCTACTGCCGTATATCCCAGCTCCGGTTCCGTTGCTTTTGTGTGAACTGTCTGTATACCATACTAAGCTTTTATGCAAGTCTGGTAGTTCCCCAGATACTACATTTATTATTTTGGAGTGTTCCCATGTGTGTTGGGTGCTTCTGCAATTACCCGTTCAGTTTAGGCGATACGCTCCCATGCGTGTCTCGCCCTTGATTATTATATCAATCGGAGGAAGTTGCAGGAGATTTTCTAGTGCTGCTGTCGGAGTGCTTCTGAATGCTCCAGTTATACAGAGACAATCCAGTCTTGGAACACTAGGAAGCTGTTTTATTGTTTACCTTTGATTTACCTTGAACCACCATACTAGTGAACCATAGGCTATTGTCGGTCTTATCACTGTTGTGTAAAGCCAATGGAACATTTTTCGTTTTAGTCTCCGTTTATTTCCAAACGCTCTTCTTCCATCATCAAGGTTGTTTTTGCCTTGTTAGTGATTTTTTGCAAATGTTGGTTCCAGGTCAACTTGGTGTCTCGAATCATATCAAGTTGACCTGGACCCCTACCGTAGATCATAACTAACTTCCTTACTAGTATAAGACTAGATAGTAAGACTAACCTAAATGTAACGTTTAGTAATATTAAAAGAAACAAATTCCTCCTGTATACTTTTCTGCTATGTCTTTTCTTGGTCTGTGTAATCCTTCCCCTCACTTAATCATTTTTCACTTGTTTGTTTGTTTGTATGTTGGATGTATCCTCTAGGTCCCTTGCTATTCTTCACCTACTCTAGCAATAATGTTCTTTTTTTCTCCGTATCGCCGCATATTCATTTAGCAACTTCGTTTATTCATATTTACCGCCATATTTCTTTCGCCATTCTAACCCTAACCACATTATTATCCTTAAAATTTCGTCCGTTTTTCATTAAATACATTTTTCGTGAAGTATTCCAATTAAATTGCAGAAAGTTGTGCAATAATGTTCACGTCTTGTGTACAGCCGTTACAGAGCAGCAAATATCATCAATCAAAAGCCCTAAACTTTTTAAAGATAATAACTTAATAATCTAAATTTCCCCGCCGCCATTTTCTTAATCCTGCAACTTATATTGCCTTAATTTTTTTGTACGTGCGCCCATAAATTTATCTTTACTTTCGCGGGAGGCAATAAAACTCGCTGATAAAGGGAAACACCGTTCATAAACTTTATTTGTATTAGATTTTATTGCTAGCTGGCCGTATTTAAACTGTAAGCGGTAGATATGGAAATCTCTTTTCTGTTTTCCTAATTAATTTTTTCCATGTACAGGATGGTGCAATAAAAATGACGCGGATTTTCGAGTCGCGGGCCGCTTGTAAAGTGAAGATAAATGAAAATCGGCCTCGTATGTGGCTTTTAAATGGAGTGCGTGAGGGTAGCGACCCCAAAATAAAAATAATGGAGGCCCCGAGAGCTGTGCCCAATTCGAATCAAAAGTCAACTGTAATAATCCGGGCACATTTTATTTTCGCATGATTTCCGTTGACAGTTCTAACAAATCATACTTTAGGTAAAAAGCGGAATACGAAAGAGCTGTCAGCAAAAATATAAACAAAATGTTTTCCACCAATTCCTGCGTATAAATCTGGGCATAAATCCTATTCTAGATATGAATAAATATAGCGCCGAAACGATAGAAATATGGTTTTATCTGGCTGCAGCTTCTACACTAAAACCTTACAATATTTTAAAAGTTACGTTGATCCGGGAGTATTTTAAAATGGGGTGGAACAGATCGGAACGGACTTTTATGGGGATCAATCGGACATCTACTCGATGGATAGCTCGACTTTGAGAACGTTTTACTGCACGTGAAATGGGTCGCAAGTGCAAATCATAAATTATTGAAAATATCCACTCTAATGTAATTGTTGTCTCGTGTAAAAGTAGAGAATTGACTTTTGTTCAGTTTCACGCTTCGATGCGTCAATATTTCGAACTTATTTCTCGTCCATTTACGAAACACCCTTTCTGTCATTATTAATTTTAAACGTCAAGATAACTCCCTATCTTTACCCGACGACAAACTCGCAGAGATTTATGCTGTACTCGACGAAAATGTGTATTAGATTAATCCCAATTTTAAATAATCCACAACATATCAATATCAATATAGATTGTGAAAGGGGGAGAAATGGAAAAGCTATAATTAAGGCTAATACAATATGAAGTACAAAATAATGTCTGAAAGCATAATGTAAAATAGAGGTGGGGGGTAAAAAAGACACGAATTATATACCAATGAAGGGTAACTAAGAAAATTGAAAATTAGAAAAGTCGCGCTAGGATCAGGAAAATCGATAAATTATGAATTTGAACATTTCTGTTTGAACAAAAGTCAGAGTAAAGGAAATGAGAGTAAAAGTTAAATGAATGAGCAAAATATGTATGAAACAAAGAATATAAACGACAACAAGTAAAGACACAAAATGTAAGAAGAGCGAATACCCCAAAAAAAGTAGATAACATTGTAAATTAACCAGCATAACAAAGAAAATAAGAGACAAAGGTAAACAAAATAAAAACGAAGAGGAAATAAGGCTGTATGAGTAGGATACGTAAAATACAAGAAGAAGGGAAATAGAGATGATATAGGAAACAACACAAAAAATTGGATGGAAGAAGACAAGGAACAAAAACTAAAGAAACGGGGGAATTATAAATAGAGTCAGGAAGACAAAGAAAAAGTAAGAAAAGGCGCTAACCATAGGAAACGATACAGAAATCAGGATAAGTACAATACATAATAAAGTTGAAAAACACTGAAGATACATACAAATCAAAGGCAAATAAACAAATCAGAGCAGAGATAAAAAATACGAAAAAGAAAAATCCAGAAAAATAAATATGGAAAGGACAAAATATAAGAATAGAAAGATTACAAATGACAAAAAGGACAGAGATAAAATGGAAAAAAACCCATAGACAAAAGAGAACGTAAAAGTAAATCGTCAAAAATGTAAAATAATAAAAGATAACAAAACAAATGAAAAAGAGAAACAACAAAAACAACAGTACTAAAACGAAGAAAAGGTCTATAAGAGTAAGATAAGTAAAATACACAAAGTAAGAAAACACAGAAGAAATATGAAACAAAACAAAGCAAATGGATGAAGGAAAATAAGAAATATAGTATACACAAACACAGAACTTATACACGGAGTAGGAAAAACAAAGAACAAGAAAAGAAAGCCTACAACAATGAGGTTAGGGAAAATATATAACAAAGCAGAAGAAAATAAAAGAAGAATACACAAAATACATAGGAAAGCAAACAAATCAGAAAAAAGATGGCAAATAGAAGGATAAAAACAGAAAGCCGCAGAAGAATGATAGTGGAAAGGACAAAGTATGAAGAATACAGAGCATATAAATGACGAAAAGGAAAGAGACAAAATGTAAAAACAAACATACACAGGAAAGAAGGTAAAACTAAACGGAAATTAGACAAAAATGTAAACTAACAGAGCGTAACAAAGTAAATAAAAGAGAGGAATAAAACAATAGTAGAAAAACGAAAAAAAGCTTATAAGGGTAGGATAAGTAAAATACATAACGAAGGAAATAGAGAAGAAATGGAAAGCCAAACAAAATAAAATAAAATAATTGAAAATAGGGAATAAAATGTAAAGAAGAGGGGGACTTATACATAAAATAAGGAAAACAAAGAAAAAGAAAAGAAAGGCCACAACAATCAGGTTAGAGAAAATATATAACAAAGCAGAAGAAAATAGAAGATTAATACACAAACTACATAGGAAAGCAAACAAACCAGAAAAGAAATGGAAGACAGAAGGATAAAAATATAAAGACGCAGAAGAATGATAGTGTAAAGGACAAAATATGAAGAATACAAAGAACATAAATGACAAAAAGGAAAGAGGAAAAATGTAAAGAAACGCATACACAAGAAAGAAGGTAGAAGTATACGGAAATTAGACAAAAATGTAAACTAACAGAGCATAACAGAGCAAATAAAAGAGAGAAATTAAACAATAGTATAAAAACGAAGGCGGCTGTGGGCTAGAGGTTAGCGCGTTAGACTTCTACGCTGAAGATCCTGGGTTCAATTCCCGGCACCGGAACATCGGATTTTTAAAGGCCGTTCTCCCTCGCAAGGCAATGGCAAACCAGCGAAGTATTCTGCCTAGTAAATCTTCTCTGGAGTAGAAGTGTTTACACTTCCCGTGGTTCGGAGCCCACGTTAAACTGTAGGTCCTCTATGTCTGTGATACTCTAAAAACGCGCAACACAGGCATAGGAGAGAAGATCGCTACGTCTCGTAAGAGATAAAGCACTCTAAGAATAAAAACGAACAAAAGGGCTATAAGAGTAGGATAAGTAAAATCAATGAAAAAAGGAAATAGCGAAAAAATAGAAAGCAAAAGAAATAAAATAAAATGAATGAAAATAAGGAATAAAATATAAAG
>JABXWE010046268.1:0-11630 GCA_014611495.1 Limonius californicus
TAAAATAGACTTTCAAATTCCAAATCATATTTGTAAAAGTTTGTAAACAGATGCACATATTAAATAAAAGTAAATTCATTGGCTTTGTTTGCTGACGTAATTTTAAAATATATGAATATATAAACCGTATTTTTATTAGATATGAAAAAAATGATATTAAAAAATTATTTGTAACACAGAAGTATTTTGGAAAACTTATAAACTTCAGATTTTTTTAAACTCTTGAAGAAAATAGTGTTATGTGTTAGAATAAATTATTGAATCTTATATTATCTGAATTAAAATTAATCGATTCTAATTATTTTCCAGTTGAACGTTAGTTACAAAATTAATAAAGACTGCATAGACTTAAGTCAGGAGAGCATGACAATCTCTTAACTCCAAAACCAGTGTTATACATTTGTGTGGCGGCGTATTATAGTGTCGAAGTTATACTTTTTTTGATGTTTCCCCTTAATAGAGGTCTTGATGATTTTCACATTTTACTGAATTATAAGCAACATCGACTTCATGTCTAACAAATGCATGTAGGTATTATTACTTTCTTAAAACAGATTATCTAGATTGCAGAACTATGAAAATGAAATATTAAATCTTACTTGTAAACATTTATAAGCAGGTGAACATCTTAAATAAAAATAAATTCACTGGCTTTGATCCTGACCCCAATTTTTAAATACATAAAAGTATAATGGGCTATATTTCTATTCCATATAACAAAACTTATATTAGAAAAATATTGGCGATACATGAAGGTTGCATAGAATTAGAAGTAGTAGATTATTGCGGTGGGGGGGGGGAGGTTAGATACCCAGCAAGTAGGCCCCTGTGGGCCCTGTTTACTAACCCCTGGCATCCCCTCAATCATCACCACCCTTTCTCTTTTCCTCTCCTACCTCCCCTGCCACTCTTTAAGCAAACCTTCCTGACATTCTAATGAATGCCAGGATGTCCGTCCTTGCGAGGCAACTCAACTCTGCACTGTGAAGCGTTGCTGCGCCGAAAACTTTATGTTTCAGTAGCATCTGACCCTTGAATTCTTCTGGAAAGTGGAAGGCGGTTTCTCCTACCCTCTGCAAGCCTCATATAGTGCGTCGTCGTCTACACCTAGGAGGCTTAAGTGTCTTCTGAGATTACAATGATCTGTGAGGACTCCTATCAGTAGATTAAGAGTACGTCGGCTTTTACCCAGGAACCAGATCGCTTTAGATTTTCCCGGTCCGGCTATAAAGAGTTTTGCCTGTCTGCATCCTTTGAGTCGCCTCCTTCACGCTCGCGATTAGGGATGACGTGATCTGTTGCCTTGAAAACCCAAAAAGGGTTCCGGTCCGAGGCAGATTTCCTCGGCTCCCAGCTTGGCAAGCCCGTCTTCTCGTTGACAGAGATTTCACAGTGTCCCGATAAACAGACCAGTTTTACTTCTTTCAGCCTTGCGAGTTCTTTAAGAACAGAGCGTCTCCACATTCCTGGACGAGGGCTGACCTCGTCCTAGGTGACTAGATCGCTTTGGGCGCCGCTTGGCTGTCGGAGTAGATGTATACTACTTGTTCTTGTAATAGTCCGGACCTGGTGTCGGGTAAGCTCAGAGCCAGGGTTCACTGGGAATAAAAATTATTTATCGGATCAACAGTTTTATTCCTATTTATTTACAATTCTACCTTAAATTAAAATACTGGATGTAAATATATATACAATAATAAAACCACAATACTGGATTCTGCACAAATTACACCAATAATTAAATCAACACGGTATTCTACAATGAAAATTAAATTTTTACTTCAATGGAAGAAACGAGGTTACTCGCAGCAACTGGATTGTAGCAGCTCCCTGGACTCGTGTTGTCCGTTACCTAGCAATAGAGGAAATTCGTTCAGGTTACCTATAACTGCAATAAAATAAGTGATGCAAATTCCATCGGCGTTGCAGTGGTCTTCGCCGGTTGATCGCGGCGTGTTGTTGAAATGTTCGGACTTTCGCAGGAATCGTGGATTTATTTAGAATTATTAAAGCGAGCACTAAATGAAAGCGCGGGTCGCCCCAGGCTAACGAAACAGTACTGCGACATCCGTAGTAAATTCTTTAAACTACTTTCCGTGCGCTGTTTTACAGGTCAGGAGGCAATACGTAAATTCGTTTTAGATGTTCGGGATAACTAATGGTGGGTTAAACTAAACGACAGCGCGGGTTCCCCCAGGCTAACTCAGTGTTGAACGGAGATCAATTAAGGGATACACTGTCCAAAACGGGGGTCGCCCCAGGTTAAGTCAGTGTGGAACGGAAAGCAATTACTGGATTACACTGTCAAAGCGCGGGTCGCCCCAGGCTAATTCAGCGTTGACTGGATTTCTAGGATCTTCAAGTATGCGGTCAACTGGGTTTAGTTAAAGGATTCGGTTAATAAGTTCAAGTTACTGGACTGGCTTTTAGACTGGTTTTGGAGCTGGACTTCGACTTAGAAGATTTGGTTCTAGGACTGGTTTCTGGGCTGGACTTCTTCCTCTGGACCTCGACTCAAAAGTTGCTGCATTTTTCTCAAAAATTCATTTTTATATTGCTGGTCCGGCTGATCTCACTCTTTTTGGCGTAGTGTCGGGCCGGTAGGGAGTGGGATGGCTCATCGGTTTGCGACTACCAGCGCCACCAGCGCCTTTTCGGTGAAATAATTACGCGGAAAGTTTCTAAATAAATTTAAAAACTCGTTCTTGCCCGGAACTTCGTTACACTCTGCTCCCGATATAACCTCTTCCTTCTTGGCCACCGCCAATATAGTATAGACTTCCGCCTGGACTTCCCACTTCCCAAGTGCGAAATCCTCTTATAAACTCCAGGTAAACTCCGGCTCGCACTGTTGCGTAAAGTTAAGTCAGCAGAGTATGCTGGTTTCTTTACAGTAAAACCAGTGTTGCAAGTGAAACCTTCGATTTTTGTGTGGCGGTGCATTATCGTGTTAAAGTAACACATTTTTCTTAAGGATTCTCCTTAATACAGTTCTTGGATGATATTGTAATTTTACTGAATTATAAAAGAAGCCAATCAAATGTTATACAAATGCTTGTAAGTATTCTTACTTTCTTAAAACAGACCACCTAGGTAAAAAGCTTGTTGAAATGATATTCACATTAAAAATCGTATTTGTAAAAGTTTGTAAGCAGATGCACATCTTAAATAAAAGTAAATTCATTGGCTTTGTTCCTGGCCCTAATTTTAAAATATATAAATATATTAACCGTAGTTCTATTACATGTAATGAAAATGATATTGAAAATATTATTTGTAGCAGAGGTATTTTGCAAATCTTGTATACTACATATTTTTTAGACATGTTATTATGTGTTGGAATAAACTAATGGAAGTTAGTCTATACGAACCAAAATCAATTAATTTTAATTATTTTCCAGTTGGTTTATTACTTGGAAAATTAATAAAGGTTGCCCAGGTTAAGTCAGGCGAGTATGGCAATTTATTTACTCCAAAACGTGTGTTCCAAGTAAAACATGTAGATTTTTACGACGGCGCATTATCGTGGCGAATTTAAGTTCTCATATCGATTTTGGTTAATTGTGGAATTTTCATTTTTAACTTATAATTTAGCATTAGTAAGTAAGAAAATGTAACAATTATATTTCCAACTAAGAAGCGTCCTGTTTGATATTGCAAACAATAACTATTATATTTCTCTGGATATATTAAAAAATTCCATTATTCCGCTATTAATATTGTTATCGCGCACTTTTAATTAATAAATTTAAAAATTCATAAGTTAATTAATGCGGAAGCAAACAAGGGCGGTGTTTTTGTGATAAATAATTTTTAATTACCGGGGTTGTACTGCATTCTGCAACCTACACGATACCGATACGGCTGCATAATATACCTACAATGCACTGTAGTGTATGAACATAAAAAGAGTTAACATTTTATACTGTTCTAAATGCCCGAAGGCCCTGCTGACCAACAATTAAAAATTTACCGTTATTCAATCATTGTTTGGAGGACAATGCAACCCATGTAAAAATAGACGCTGTTAGCTTTTGACCTCAAATTAATAAACCACCGTTAACAAAGGCTCCGTTACTAAAAACGGCCAGACAGATTTTATTGTTTCCATATAGAATTTGCTTCTAAAACCTTTTTAATTTGCATTTATGGACCTACGTATCGAGAATTATATTGAATTACGATAAAAAATTAGCGCAGCTTATAACTCGCAGATGCGAGATTATAATTACAACAAATTTTGTAATTACGTGTAGTAAGCATAAAAGCTGGAAACAGGTGTACTTTCATTTCCGGTACAAAATAGGCCCTGTAGTTGGACAGTTTTATGTAGTTATCTCTTCGTTCGAGGATTTACGATTTTTCATTCCGGCAAGGAATTTTATGACATACTAATTAGCGCTCTAGACAGATGGTCTATTAGAAAATTAGGTGTTATAAAATTTATATAGTTCTCCGAAAACACTTAAATTTAATTAAGACATCGTACTCATTATATTAATTTGAAGTCCAAATGTATAATTTAAATTACTGTTACTTTTTACGATTATTTTAAGCAATACATTAAAATGCTTTACATTAAAAAAATTCTCCTCTACGTAAAAAATAGTTCACATTCTTAAACAACCAAGGATGCTTTAACATTCCATGACATATGTTTGACTGAAACTATAGCTTTTTATAATACAAAACGTATTGTTAATAAGTCTCAAACGAATATTACAATATCAACATTCCTAAAAAACTAGTGGCTAACGTTACATTAACAATCTGAATCTCAAATACTTTGATTTCAGTAAAAAAAATTGTATTGTAATGTATTCGCATTTGCGGACCAACCTCATTTTTTGCAGTCCTGGATATAATTATTACATTGGAAGTTAATGTTTTCTCAGCAACGTTTATTGGTTTATTTCTGAAAATAAAGTCTCAATAACTCTCTGATTTAATTGTTCAAGAACTAACTTATTCATTCATAGTCCATTCTGAAAACGCCAAGGGTCATTCTCTTCTCTGCAACTATTAATAAAGCAACGTTATTTCGTTTTGTATGCTAGTATTATTATCATTTAATGGTAGCTTTGCTTTTCTACATTAATTAATTGAACCCGTGAGCTACGCCCGACGTTTTATATAGCATTTTCTTAAAAATATAAGAAATACGCTCTGAGGGTTATAAAATATGTATTTATTGCACATGCGGATGGTTTTACAAAATTCTATCTAATAGAAAGAGAAATATATTAAATAAGCGTTTTATAGATTTCCACATGATACTAGTTTTAAATCTTCCCGAATAAGATATTTCTCGTTTTATATGCTTTATGTCTAAGGCTTATATCCATTAATTAAGATTAATTTTCTGAATTATTGTCTTCTAATTGTATATGAAAACAATGTAAAATGTACCTTAAGCCAAGATTTGCAATTCACGCTTGTAATATCGATTTCAGAGACGAAAATTCGGATTCTGACACTTCAAAACCAGATGTTTAGAGTCAAGTTTATTTTAAAATCTCCAATACAAAGTCAAAATATTGTGTTACTATCGCGATGGCAAGTCGACTTTTAAATTTTAAGTTTAAACTTTTTATTTATCTCGACACAAAAAATTAAAACTTAAGTTTAAAACCGAAATCGCGAGAACCAGGAAGAGATTGTTCTTTGCAGTTTAGGTCTTGAACTTAAAGTCGAGATTCTGTAGTACAATTGAGAACAGATTTAGATTCTACATTTTGACTTTTAAAATTTGCGATTTAGAGGCAACACCTAGACTATGATGTCGTAGTCTTAACATCATATACGCAATTTTTAAAATCGACATTAAAACCTAGATATTAAGATTAAACTAGGACAGAGGAAAAGACACACGTGGTAGACTCAGAACAAGGTGGAAGGACGAAATCCAGAAGCAAGAGGGAGTACAGTGGACGAGACTAGCGTACAATAGAAGTAGGATGGAAACACATGGGGAGGCATATGTCCAAAAATTGACCGCATAATGCTGGGGATGATGAATCTTTAGATTTAAGTTGAAACCTTGAGATCAAAATAGAATTTTTGAGTTTAAAGTCGAACTTTTGATTAAGAAGTTGAAAAATCCAATTTGAAGACCGGATTTTCAATTGAAAGAATTCGCTAGTTAAGCTCAAAATCAGCCTAAAATATGATGTTTTTATAGTCTAATTTTGAGTTTAATAGATAACCCTAGGAAACAGTTAAAATCTGAAGTTCAAAATTAAAATGTTTGTTTTAAGCGTGATATCTTGAGTGCACTGTGATGATCGTAAGATTAAATTATTAATTTCTTGTTTAAAGTTAAAGTGAAGTCTTAAATGTAAAACCGAAATCTTGAGAGAAACCTCTATTTTAAAGTGTAGATTATGACTTTAAACTCAAATTTGAAGTGCGGAGTTCGAAATCGAAACCAGATGCTATTTGAAATAATGAAGCGATTGCATTTTTTAAATTTGAAATTCATACTTTGATTTGAAGTAAAAAGCTTAAAGATGAAATTTTGAGTTTAAAGGTGAAATCACATATTGAAAGCTAACACTTTTCAGTTTAGGTAGATTTCTGAAATGTAACTTCCAAATAAAAGTAGAAATAGAGTTTGAAACATGGATCTTGAATTTATAATCGGGAATCCGTGGTATACAATATAAACATGGATATAAAATTCCAAGATTAAAAATCGTTAGATCTGGATTATAAATCGTCATCTCAAGTTTTAAGATCAGAACTCTTACCTTGACGACTGATACATCGAAATCTAATGTTAAAATTGAAGTTTAGAGTTTCAAAATTTTGAAGTTAATATTGCAAACATGAAATGAAGATATAATGTGACGTAACCGAATTCGAAATCCTATATCTTGAAATTATAGTAGAACTCTTGAGTTCACAATCTAACTTTTGAGCATACAGCTGAAATCACTAGTTAACAGAAATGAGAGCATGTTCATAGCCGAAAATTTACAGTTTCAGTTAGTATCTTTAGTTAGTACTAACATTTCAAGCTTAATACAGATGTCACGTATTAAAAGTCTGAATTTCAAGTTTATTGGAGTTTCCGAAGTTTAAGTTGAAAATTTAAAATCAAAATCTCAATTGTAAACTCAAAATATTGATTATAATGTTGCCACCTCAAATTACACGTGTACAGTTTGGGGAAGAAATCTAGAATTTAAAATTCACAACCTTAAGCTCATACTCCAGATTGTGTGCATTCAATTGAAAACTTAAGCTAAAGATTAAAATCTCAAGTTTAGACTTGAAGTATGAAGCCACCATCAACTATACTAATACTTGATGTCTAGATCTTCCATACCTTCACATATCTGAACTATTAAAATTAATGCTCAAATTGGGACCAATTCAGAACTTTAGTTAAAAATCGAAATTTCATGTTTAAAGTACAAAATCTTAACGTTTAATGTCGCATCGTGTAATATCTCACGAAGCGGTTTCTCATCTACATTTGAAACATCATAAATGCGTACTGAAAGTTCAAATCTCGAATTCAAAGCACAAATCTTAAGTTTAGAGTCGAAACCTCTTAGGTACTATTTCAAGAAACGATTTCTAATCTCGACATTTAAACTTATGGGTTTGAACCAGAAATCTTGAGTTTAAAGTTGAAATCGCCAATTTAAAGGCGAAAAATGTAATTTAATAGTTGGAACTAGAATTTAAAGTTGAAATTCTGCGCTTCGACTTCAAAGGTTAAAATAAACTTCTCGAATTTAAAAGAGAGATCTCTAACTTAAAGTCGAAAAACGTTTTAACTATTAAGAAAAGTTTATCTTTTGACATCTGAAATTGACGCCTTGAGTGGGAAGGAGAAGTGTTGCCTTTAAAGTTGAAATATCGAGTACAAAGTTGATATATCTAACATGCAAATCTCAACGGCAAAGTTGAGAATAGTCGAATTTAAAATATAAATCTCAATTTTAAAGACGAAACAGATCTTATGCATAAACATACAATTTTTCCTCCGCCTGAAAGAGGAAATGTTTACTTTAAATTTGAAATGTCAAAAATAAAGTGTTTAATATCCAGATCTTGACGTTAAAGTTGAGAATCTTGAAATAAAAAACAGATCCAAACATAAAACGAAAAGATCTTGCCATAAACAGGCGATTTGTCCTTTCAACATTTGAAATTTAAGCTTGAGTTGGAAGGCGAAATGTTGACTTCAAAGTTCAAACGTCGTGTATAAAAATTGATTGTGTGCATTGCCGTGAATTGAAAGTGCTAATTCTTAGTATAAATTAGCCGATATGCACCTTAAATGTATCGATTTTATTTTTCGACATTTGAAACTCAGACTTTGAGTTGGAAGGCGAAATATTGAATTTAATTAAAGTTGATGTAAAAGATAAAATCACGGATTGCGATCAAATGTTTCACCGTTAAAGGTAATTTCTTCAGTCAAAATTATCAATTTAAAGTAGAACTCTCGAATATGTAAAGTATAAAGCGTTTATAATCGAGATTCCACGATCATATTAATTTTAAAGACAAAATTTCAAGATTCGAGTTTAAATCGCAAAAACTTGCGTATGACGTCGCTTTGCAACAAAATTTTAAAGGGAGATTTTGAGTTCAAAGGAGTCAACGTGTGTGTGTTTTTAAGCTTGTAAAATTCTTAAAACAGAAAAGGACTCATATCTAACAAACGACTGGTCTGTAAACCTATATTAATTCGGAAAGACATCATACTCTTAAATTTTTAAAGAAGATTATTGGAAGTTCTAATGTCGACACAGGCTCTAAATCTGCTCAGCAAGGAACTCTTCATTCTTGCAAAAATGTCCGTTTCAAAGGAATTAAGTCAGGAGCTAGTGTGTATGTTCTTTAGATGTTAAATATTAAAAGAAATAAACAAAAGCATTAAAAGACAAGTAAGAACAGACATAAAAAATACCACAAATGAATTATAACTAAAACTACTGAAGACAATGGAGGACCAAGAGTGTTTAGGAAAAAATCGCAAAAGGAAAAGAAGAAATTTTCATTATCCTAGATGACAATGGAACCCAAATACATTATCGTGAAGGCATCCTCAAACACATGGGAAAGTTTTACGAAGACTCCACGAGGTTGAAAAACCAACCAACTAACCCAAATGACAAAAATGCAGACCAAACACTACACCGAGGATATATATATATATATATATATATATTGCTAAGATATTTAATTTTAATAAAAATTATAATTGAAGAAATCGCCCCATGTTGGCAGCGACCAAAAAGATGCTATGAATTAAGTTTATAAATAATTATAATTGATGAAATTAATTTTTTTAAAAATAAATTTTTAAGTTGGGCGCCAATAACATTGATTATAAATACCAGCATCTATAGAATTATAATGATCTCAGGGTTCATTCGTGGCCTCATATAAAGATAGTTTCCAAAACACAACAACAAAAATTTACACACATATAAATTAAAAATTGAGTTGACTTATCTTGTTCTCAATAACTTCCGAAGTGTAGTGTATACTATTACTGCTGCCGCTGACTGTATACTGACATTTTCTTGGAACGCCTCATCAGCGAAAATCCCGCCAGAACTTTTGACCTTGCTGCTTCTTGCCGATGACCAAGTTCAGTACTCGCACAAATAATTGTCTTACTTGCTTAAAGTGTCGTTATAATCTCCAGTGAACACTTCTGAATTCTTATTATGTTGTTATCAAACACTTTGGGTAAGTTGTTAATGCTTTAAATCGTAATAATGAATGCACTTTTAAATTTATTCTTTGATTTTTAGGTTATCGATGCAGAAATAAAAATACTCAAATTAACCAGTTTTTCAGGTATGAAATTAATTTTAATGTTTTAATAACTCGTAACACTGAATAATATTTTAAATTATATTACAATTATTTACACTTTTTGATATTTATCAATTATTAAATTCGAACATTATTAAATTTTCATAAATTTAAGCCACGCCTATTTTCACGCGAATTTGATCCTTATTAAATTAAATTTTCATTGCAGAGAGCTGAATAAAAGCGTCCTTTCGCTTCCAATACAAATAAACAACTAACTATCTCTAAAATATACCAAAATGAACATTTCACGCAGAAAGAAATATAAATGGACCAATGGGAAGGCTTAAAATTGTTGTTTACAAAATTCAATTGTTAATTGAAAATTTAAAATAACAAATTACAGGATAAATAAATTATTATTCATAAAACTAAATTTATAACTATGATCTACATAAAATAACGCTTCTATTGATACCAATATGGCCAGATTTGAATTAAAAAAAATTGCACACTAATAAAAATTCAAAATTTCCAAATTTCAACAAATAGAACATAAAATCACTAAATTCTCAATCTAAATTTTACAATATTCATAAATATTTACAAACATTTACTTCTCAAGTACTTATAATACGATAAATTACCCAAAACAAATTCTAACCTTTAAAATTACAAAATTTTCCTAATTTTCTAAATTACATAAAAAATTATACTCATTCTACTAAATAAAAGTGTTACACCACCTTCCTCAAACAACATATTAACTCTTTATGATAATTTTAATACATTAAACTATAAATCCAGTTTATTACACAACTATGTACAAAACATAAATCCAAAATAATTAAATTTTCAGCATTCTAGGGCTCCTTTAGATGACCCCAATACTCAACTTAACATCCAATGACCCACTACAATGTTTTAACATCATATCCTACAGAGTGTTCATACACACGATCAACTTTAAAACCACAAACAGCAATACGTCTCACATCCCGAAGATCGTACCAGACCTTAATTACATATTAAGTATTCAATTATCAATTTAAATTAATAAAAACTTTTAAATAGTCTCTGTTACATGTCAATGGTACTAATTATTAACATTTTCAGGTGAAAATATGGAATTTAACATCACAAATATCCTTTTTATACATATACCAGACCTTCCGAAGGCATTCTTTGTTTAGTTTAAGGTATTATAATAACATTTAACAAATATTTAACTGTGATTATATTAATTTAACATAAATATCATGGCATTTTCCCCTCTACTAAACGTTTTAAAATCAATAATCCAATTAGAGATTTTAAAATGACAATCAAATAGTATTAACACTTTCTAACATAAGGGTAAATTAATTGTATATTAAAACGACCCCTAATTTTATTATTTTTACAATTTTTAAGCTCATAACTATCACCAAATTTTCTATTTACAACATAAGGACCTTCATATGGTAGTAATAATTTAGCATTTAAATTCTTTCTCTTGTCAGCTACTCTTAGGTGTTTATTGCTTCATTAATATCCCCTCTACTAACATCATTAATCTTCTTTGCATAATAAATTTCTTCTTCAACAGATAATTGATTTCCACTTTAATTTTTCTTAACTTTTATCTTCATACATAACTGGATTACTTCTTATAATTCAAAGATTTCTCATTTTTTTTCCCTTCACATATCTTCATAACAGCTAACAAATTTCTGATTCCTAATCAGTAGAATAATTAAATATCTTCATTCAATCATGGGCATTCGTTCATTACAATTTTCTTCTCATTCTGGTATAACCATTTAAATCCACCTTAACTTCATTATAACTCCATCAATTTCAAT